>CM053811.1:48338999-48568999 GCA_028671895.1 Oenanthe sinensis | reverse complement strand
TTTTTACGTACTTTACCAATTAAGCTTTGTATAAAGAAGAGATCGCCACAGAATGAAGCGTGTAATATTCTGATCAGCCGGGAGATATATATATCTTCTCTGTAATAATTATGGTTCCCTCTGATTTGTATACCAGCCAAGTTATGCTTTATATCTCTGCTTTGTTGTTACCTAGCTATATATTTATATGCATCTCTGTTTAAGCCAAATTTAATTTGAGGAGTTTCAAACAAAAAATTCAACTTGCATTATAGCTACCGGCCGGCATACTGCGAATTTACTCGCTAATTAAGTATGTATATCCCGGGCAATTCACAAATTAATCTCTTCAAGAATCTGAAAATATTAATTACGTCCAATAGTGAGTCAAAATGTCGAGTTGTTCATAATTTGAAAATATTGTCCTACTAATAAAATTTAATTAATCCTATCAAAATGTTACATAATTAATATAAAGATGAGGTAAAAATGTATAAAAAGAATTAATAACATTTATGGAGAGTACTAAAAAGTTTTCCGTGTGCAAGTCGTAAAATATGAATGAATTCTGTTTGTATTATTGATGTGTAAATACAAACTCTCTTAGGGTGTATACAAACCTTAGCAGCTTTTCTGTGTTTTCACAACAACTCTCTCTATCTCTATGCTCTCACAAAATTCGACTCAGACAATTATTCTTCTTTTTCTTGGATTCTATACAATTAGGTTACATAAAGTGTTTATATAGAAAGCTGCCTATCAACTAATAATATAAAATCAAATTATAATAGGAATAGACTTCTTAATTATTAGTTGACAATTTTCTTCTGAAATTCTCTTTCCTTCTCATAGCATATATGCAATATATTTGTCTTTATCTTCGAAAACTTTCCATTCGCGTGATCATCTTCCAAATTTAGCTTCAACTTTATAGACTCTGGAATCTTCAGACTCTGACAGATTATAGAATCTGATGATTTATAGACTCTGATCATTTGTAGACTCTGATGTTCTATAGACTCTGATCATTTGTAGACTCTGACAGATCATAGACTCCGATAATCTATTGACTCTGATCACCTTACAGACTCTGATCTTCATGCAGACTCTGGTTTCACTTTTTACAGAAATTCTTCTAAGTACAAGTAACAAGAATGTTGACTATCTAGACTCTGATTATACAATTTCAGAGACTTGAAAGACTTATTTTATAAGAAATCATAATTCATTAAATAAATACGGTAAAACAAATACAGTCATAATTTACACGGATTTTCCTCCTTATTTACAGTCATTTCATAATTTGCAATACCACCCTAATTTTTGTTACGTAAATACATATATTTATATTTATATATAAATACATAAATTTATTGCTGAGTGTTTTTTTAGGAAATCAATTCATTAATCAAAAGGCATACGATATTTACGGAAATAATTGAAATTGAATTAATACATAATATAATATATCATATCAGATTTTTTTTCCCTTAAGACTAAAATCGTTGAGTAAAATATTGTACTGTGAAACATTTCTCGCTCACATCGCTGACATATATTCAGTCTGTTTGAAAAGATAATTTAACAATTCGTTTTAGCTATGAAGAATAAATATATCTATTAAAGTGTACTAGCATGAAAGTCCGTGTAAGGCGCCAGCCCCTAATGCATTTTATTTAATGTATGACCGCAATCACATGATATCTGTTACTAACTGATATTGGCAAGCGGGTCGTATTTATCGATTTCAATCTAATTATTACATATTGTTTCAAGATCAATGAATATATGAGGATAATAATTTACTAACTAAACTAACATTAATTAAATATACTAAATTACAAACTAACATATAAATGTATTCATACTCATTTATTACTATCAAATTTAATCATCAAAAAACAACAACAATGTGTGTGTATGCATAATACACGTAAATAATGAAAATACAAAAAGAATGATTCTAATTACCATTAATGAGCTTTAATTCATTTCTCACATTCAAACCTTCAAAAAGTTAATATATTTTACCCGTTTTTTCTTCCCCCCCCCTCTTAAAAATGAAGATGTGTGAAATAAATGAAGAAGAAGTGGGTTAGTATCATAAATTTGGTATAGAGTTAAAACCGACCGCCTAAATGCCTCGGTCAATTTTAAATGAATAAAATATTTCTCCTCGTACAACAGGTTGGTGGTGACATTAAATGCAGACATAAAATCGACCGCTCTTGGTCGGATTTGAATGGTCGATTTTAGATGAAGTGTCACTGAGTGTTGTTTGTTAATCAGCAAAGTGGGATCCATGTTCAAAGTTGGTCGAATTTAATATAAAACTGACCGATAGGCGAAACGGTCAGTTTTGTTGTTGCGGTCGGAACTAACTCTGTTTCTTGAAGTGTTATCCGAAATGTAAAATTCCTGAAAAAGGAGATATCTCTAAAATATGCGAAAAAATATGAATGATCGAGCACCTAAAAATACACTTTAATGGTAATATTTAGGGTTGTGCACGAATCGGTTCAGCTCGGTTTTCACCAAAAACCGTTACCAAACCGTATATGTTTGGTTGGTTCAATTTTTTACTTATTAACCGTAATCGAACCGTCCAGAACGATTTTTTTCGGTTCGGTTAATCGTTCATCGGTTTCGATTTTTTACCTATCGGTTTTTTCAGTTTTTACCTAACTAAAAAGTTTTATACAAATTTATTAATATTAAGTTTAAAAATATTATAACATAAAAGAAAATAAGTTTAGAATTTATAATAACACAATTTCTATTATCATAAAATTATCAAAATAAATAAATAATAGTTTATGTTTACATAAGAGTAAACTTTGGCTACTTGTGCCTATCATTGCAGCTGTTGTCCTTGTATTAGCTGTTGGATGGAAATTATTGCCTTCATTGCTGTTGTTCCAAACTGAGAAGCTTGCACTTGCTTACACCGTTTGCAACCTCTATTTAATTTAAAGTCTGTGTTATCTTGATTATTATCATGAAATTCTTAGAAAACTGATTTATTAAAAAAGTTGCAGGTTTAGAGTTGAAACTGCAAACTTAGCAGTTTCACCAGAAGATCTATTTTTGTTATTTTTATGAATTGCTTTAAGTAGTATAGTTCGCTCGTTAAAAAAATTTATACTAGATTTTGTATAGTAAATAAGTATTATATATATTTATATGATAATATCTAATTATATATACAATATTATATAAACGGTTCGATTTTTTTACTTGATTATAGGATAAAACCGTAACCGTTAACAAACCGTTTCGCCGGTTCGGTTACAGTTTTTTTGCAGTTTGATATTTCGGTCCAATTTCAATTTTTCCGTTGTTATGCATTACTTAAATTCGCACGTAACATAACACAATATCTGGTGTTAGGAATATATTTATTTGATGATGTACAAAATACTAGAACAGGGTATGAGTATTTGTTTTAAGAAATCTCAGAATAAGTTAGAACTCGAAATGACTCGAAATGATATAGGATAAATTTACCTCATTCGTGCTCAATCATCAATGATTTATATAATAGTACTAAAACTCTTAATAATAATTACTTTTATGCGATAACTCTAACAATATTTTTATGTTTAGATTAAAAACAATATTTTTTTTGAACCCGAAACCCGAAAAAATATCCGAATAATATATATATATATATATATTATACGTCATATATTATTTTATAAGTATATATAATATAATATAAATTTATGTAACATTATATATATATATGTATGTATATTATACATTATTTATAAGATATTACTCCCTCCGTCCCGGCCAAATGTTTACATTTGGTCCGGGCACGGAGACCAAGGATAGTGGGTGTAATAGTGATTTTATTGTTAAAATAAATGAAGTAGTGGGTGTAATAGTGTAAAGTGTTGAAAAAGTGGAGTGAAGTAGTGGATGTAATAATATATTTATTGTTAAAAGTTACTATTTTTAGTAATGTAAAGAATTGGGTGGGACGTCCCAAAAAGGAAAGTGTAAAGAATTGGTTGGGACGGAGGGAGTATAATATAATATTATCACATATTTTAAATATAATAAAATATTTTTTTACTTAATTTTCGGGTTTGAATTTCGGATTCGGGTTTTCGGATATCGGGTTTCACATATTATCTTTAAATTTCGAATTTTGGGTATATCCGAATCCAATCCGAAATCCGTCAGATTGGGTTCGGGTGTTTTTCGGATTCGGGTTTAGATCCAAACCCGATCCGATCCGATTGTCATCTCTAATAAAAAATTGATCAAAATTAGATAGCAACTTTCTTGTTAAATGTTAAATTTGGACCGAACATAATTAATTCGATAATTTTTTCCCTCTTTTTCTGGCATGTTACAAATTCGATAGGAGAGAGAAGTGGTTAACTTTATATTTAAAACTGACCATGAAAATTCAGCTAATATCAAATTCAATTGAATACGATTGGATTTTAGTCTAACCAATTATTAATGTACGTTACCCTTAAAAGGTAGATTAAATTTTATAATTTTTTCTTTAAATAATTTTTAAACTTTCTTAAAAATTCAACTTAGATACAAGTAAAACTGTATAGATATTTTATGCTACTTCGAATTTGATTGTTCTATTTTTATATTAAGATTGGGGAAAAGATCGCACAGCCGGCACCCCTAGCTAGCTAGCTGTATATATCGCCAAACTTCAGCTTGCCCTCTCGATGTCGCAGAAACTTAAAAGGTCCAACTTTACTCCGTTTTGGAACACATTTTTAAATTTTTTAACTATATAGTTAAAATTATTATTTTTTATTTTTTTAATAAAAGTTTTAATTTAATATTTTTATTGAAAAAATGAATATTTTAAAAATAATAACTTTAATTATATAGTCAAAACTCATAAATACGTGTGTCAAAAAGTCAAATATCAAATAAAATCAAACGAAAGGAGTATAATGTAACGTACCTAAGTGCATGTACACAGATCTGATCATGTTAATCTGTGATCAATAAGGAAGTATGGAACGAGAATTATATATAAACAGTGTCGTAAAAAGTGAAAATCGCAATTAGACGGTGAATGCATGAAAAATATATTAATCGGGCATTAATCGGAATGATTAATTAAATAATCGGGAATTTAATCACTTCGGTGGGTTACCGAACAGAGATTAATCGGTGATTATGATTTTTAGAACAATGTATATAAATATATATGGTGTGCATGATTCCCCAATATGGAATTAGTCAATTAGAGGCAGAGCTATATATAGTGTGATTCCTCATAATAACATACAAATTAAGGACCGTGAGGGTTATTTCATTAGCTATATGCACGATATTCAAAGGCTTTAATTCCTTTCTCATCAACTTGCAGTCTGGGATCTTGGCCTTGAAGATCACAATAAATTACTAGCTACACTACAAGGATAACACCTTAAACCGACCGTCACAGACGGACGATTTTATGATAAATCGGACGGTTTTAAGTGTAAAGCTGATCAAAAGAGATGGTTGGTGGTGTTAAACTGGTCGGTTATGAATTTTGGTCGGGTTTGGCACCCATGACCGACCACAGTCAACAGGTCAACACGGTCGGTTATTAGCTTTTCCATTTTGACTAATGTGGGACCTTGCTGTACACTTGGCAACCGGCAAATTTTTTTTTGAACAATTAAAACCAACCACAGTTGATACCACAGTCAACTGGTCAATGTGGTCAGTTATATACTAACAGACGGTCGGTCATACTTCTAATCGGTCGATTATATAGTGACGGTCGGTTATGAACACATGTGGTCGGTTATATGTATCAGTGGTCGGTTATAAGTTTTTTCGGTCGATTTTGTACCAGAGATTCATGATAAATATTATAACTGACCACCGTATAACCGACCGAACTATATGTATATGGTCGGTGTTATGTTTGAATATGGCCAGTTATTTGTTTTGGATGTTGGTTTTCTGATAATTAGAATGGTAAAAAATGGTCGGTTATGAGGCTCTGGAAAAAAAAATTGCAGCAGTTTCTGCAGCTGCTACATTACAATTAGCAACAATAAAACAACCACATTATCATCATAATTCATTACCATACAACACCATAAACAACCATAATTCAATACCAATACCATACAACACCATAAACAACCATATTTCACCATAATTATAAACAATAAATTTCCGTAAACATTCATAATATATTACTAATCCAAAACCATAATATCATCCATTATAATACAAAGCACAACCAAATCAAAGTTCAACTTTTAAACATTCTACAAAACATCCAATTGTTCAAGTAAATTAATCCGACATAGAAACGAAAGATGATCCACCATCTTTGTCATCACTGCCGTCCTCATCAGCTGTCTCGTCCTCGGAGGTATAATCTTTATCTCCTAACACTCGCCGATCCTTTTCCTATGCACAAAATATAAACCTATTAGAATGAAGAAATAAAATTCAAAATGATAACCAAAATTGAGGCTTAAATATATACCTCTTGAACCCGAGCCTCGATTTTCTAAACTACAACTTCAATCATTGTAGAAATGATATTAACAATCTCCTGACCAATGAGATAATTCCATTACATCTTTTGATTTGGATGGGCAGCGGGATCCAAGGTGGTGATGACAGTTTGTGCAAATTTGTTTAACTCCTCATCGGACATTTGACGAGCAAATCGAGTAGGCTCGGCTCGAATCTCGCTAAGAACATTTCAGATGATGTTGAGATAGATATTGTCCGGGATGACTTCACGAGCTCTAGGAGTGGACGAGAATGAGCCGGCTTCACCTCGGGTGGAATCCCGATAGCGTGCAACTAGTGTAGGAATGAGATCGGTGGCTTGACATGGGGGTATCCGACAACATAATTTTTCTTCGACCTCTCACCTTGGGGGACCCTCATCGCTTCCAACCACCAATCCCATGACTCATATCTCTCACCCGTTTGAGTCAATTCCTTGGGCACCCGGTCAAGAATGGAGGCATATTGTTCCTACACATTTTATTTCAAGTTTAATTAGAGCAAAAAATAAGTCAAGATGCTTATAATATAAAAAAGCATGCATGGTATACTATAAAATATTATTCTTACCACAATGCGCATGACGGCCGGAGTAGTGTAGACATGATTTTCTGGATTGGAACCCTTCTTCTTGTGACATTTATCCTACACTTCAAGTTTTGTCGGCTTTTTCTTATTCTTTTTTGTAAGTTCCTTTCAAATAATAAAAATAGCTTCTATTAACACACACACACACACACACACACACACACACACACACACACACACACACACACACACATATATATATATATATATATAGTTGGCATTATAAAAGTAAATAACAATGTTATATCTCTCGCACAATATTGAATGACCGGGCATCGACACTATGTAATCTTTCCACACGTTAGTAGTTGGTGGATCCAACCGATGTCCTATGCAAGTGCCCTTTATTTATCTCCCAATAATTCAATACGTCCTTCCAAAAACTTATCGACCAATATGACGGCTTCAATGACAACTTATCTGCCCCTATTTCTCTTGATTTTGTTTCAACTCTTCTCTTGAGCTCGTTCATAGTCCTCTTTATTGTGACATTTATATGATCCTCAATAATTGTTCTAGCTTCTGAACGACGTTGCCTCTTTTCATGTCTATAATATTTCTACAAATCAAGAAACAAGTGAAAGGTTCAGATTTATCATCGAATAAAGAAACAAATATAACCAAAAAATCATGTAAAATTACTTACTTGAAACTCCACAACCCTATCATTTAACCAGTTGGGATCATGTGCAATAATGTCACAATATGTGTAATGACCTCTAGGCCATTTCTCACAAATCATACTAAGCAACGTCTTCTTTGCCTCATCATTTTCAATACTACATATAGCATATTAAAGAATTAAAATCACATAAATTTGAATTATATCTATAACACAACATATAAATCATATAATATAGACAAAACATTTATTTAAAAAGGAACAAATAAAAATACAAGCTTAACATATTAAAGTTCACTTACTGTCCCTCAGAGATATTGATACATTTTGGTTTAGATGGTTGCTTAGATCCATAAATTCCATAAGAATGTGATCGAGATCTCCTTGTCTTTGGTTGCCTCTCCTATTCTTCGGTAGTCGTATTTTCCCTATTTCTCAATTCTATATTCGAATCATTATCCGACTCCGTTGGCTCATCTCGCAAGACCAAAGTGCCCTTACCTTTTCCCGTACTCTTGGACTTTCTCTTACGCACCATCAATTTTTCTTTATCTTTTCCTTTTCCCTTGTCGATCTCTTTGCCCTTGTCATTGCCCTTGTCGATCTCTTTCCCTTTCCTTGATGGTATCATCATACACAACACCATCAAAATGAGAATGATTCATACTAGCTAACTAAAGTAGTCCTAAAATGTTAAAAACAAATGTTAACCAATAAATCAAAACCAACTAACAATAAATCAAAACTAAACCCAATTAGTAATAAGTAAAACAATAAAGAAAAAATAACTACTAATAGTCATTATTAGGAAACACAACTTCAAATTGCAACGAAAAAAACAATAAATCAAAGCCAATTAAAGGTATTCAATAGTTACTTGCTATATGCATATCATGCCAAAAATATCATTTGACTTTTAAGTACTGAGCTAATCAAATTTAGAACAAGTTTTAAAACCCTCACCAACCTATGATACTGATTACCATCAACATGTAAAAAATTACATTATATAGTTGAAGAAACTGAGAACAAGATGCATTCGACAAATAAAAAATGAAAATACTTTGAAGATTAACTCCTAAGATAATCAATAACTTTGAATATTTGAAAATACTTGAAGCAAAAAAGGAAAGATCAAATTACAAAAAAAAATTCAACCCCATACAAAAACTGTAATGAAATTTTCACCAAAAGCCATCAAAGGGTTCCAACCTTAAATCAAGTACAATCAAAATTTAGCTAATAAGAATACTTTGTTATTCCTTAGAACAATGTCAATATTTGTAGAAGGGGGGGTTGAATACAAATATTAAAACTTTTTGTGTGTTCTAATATTTGTTCTTGATGTTTGATAGAATAAGAGAATAAGTTCGAACAAATTAATGCTGAAAAATAAAACTGAACAAAGAGATTTAAAATTATTGATGGATTGGTTTTTCCATCAATATGTATTTTTGCTCAATGCTCCTAGGTTAGAAGAAACCTAGCTGCGTTTACAAGATTAGAAAACAAATCAACTGTTCTTACACATGTGCTCTCAAGCTTGAACAGTTGATTAAGAAATATGTCTAACTTGTATGTTTTCTAATAATGCTACTACACTTGTTTATATACCACAAGTGTTCTTTTACAATTCCTATTCTAGGATTGTTTCTACCTGCCTTCCTTTTACCTTTTTCTATTTTACAAAAAGGTTTGAAAGACAGCTTCTGATTGAGTCTTCACAGTCACTCTAGACTGTCTTCCATAGGTATGCTTTTTGTTCTCTGGATCTTCAACAGATATTCTTTCTGTGTTGTCACACTCAATTGATAATTTGCTGTTAAGCATATCAATTGATCCATTCTTTAATCCATCAACTGATGTACTACTTCGATTGATCTTTATATCCATCGGCTGATAAAAGATATCTTATCGATTGATAGATGTTATCAATCGATATATCAGTCGATGGGTCTTCACATCAGTTGATGGTCTTCAATGCTTGACTTGGCTTCTTCGATTGATCCTTCATCCATCGATGCTTCAATATCAATTGATCATCCTTCACTTGTGCAATTTCCTGTCTTCACATAATTACAATTTAACAGTTTAATTTACACATCAATTGATGATCCATATCAATCGACTCTAACATCAATTGATGAACAAAATATCAATTGATTTACATCTTATCGATTGAAATAGACTAAGTACACCTATGCTACAATCCAAATTATCAGTTGATTCATATAAACACTTCAACTGATAAATGGTTTCCTGATCAATTGATATTTATAACTTTCATATCAATTGATCAGTTACAACAAATAAAATTTCTATGATTCTAAGATTAATGTTATCATCAAATCACATGTAGATTCCTAACATACTTGTGTTATTTCTATAGACGTTCAAAAATTGACATTACCATACATATCCACATAAATGAAGCCAAACTAAAACCATGTAATCATCAATACATATATGCCTGTAACTTAATAAGCCAAAGATACAGTTAAAAATTACCATTACAAGTGAAACTATCAATAACCAAACTTAATAATCCATAACTTAATAAATATTACCCATTGCCTATATCTCAAAACCCACAAAATCAATCCAAAACTATTAAGTTGTATCAACACAAGAGCATAAAAATACAATTAACACAAAAAATACAAGAGCATAAATACAAGAGCATAAACATAAAATATAAAATATATAAAAAAACGAAATTGATAGTAGAAAGATGAAATACATACATCAGAGAGTGAAATGGAGAAAGAAAAATGAGAGGGTTTCATTTTTTGAGTCTTAATCGTCATTACGGAATTGATCTTCGAGATGAGAGAGATGAGAGAGAGTAAACAAAGTAGAGAGAGTAGAGATGAGTATTGGAGAGATTTCATTTTTTGAGAATTGGGAGTTGAGGGAGAGTTGTGAGCTAGAGAGGTAAAAGAGAAATAAACAGGGTTTTATTTATTTATACCCAGTATAAAACCGACGGTTATCTTCTTGGCACCCGTGCAACTTACAAAACAACGTTGTTTTGTAAAGTCGGGTGTTGAAATTTTTCACCAAATTTTTTTTTGCCAAGAAATTTTT
This sequence comes from Oenanthe sinensis, assembly GCA_028671895.1. Classification (NCBI taxonomy): domain Eukaryota; kingdom Viridiplantae; phylum Streptophyta; class Magnoliopsida; order Apiales; family Apiaceae; genus Oenanthe; species Oenanthe sinensis. Next base: position 48,558,207 of record CM053811.1, on the reverse strand, counting down.
ATTGAAAAATTTTAAAATTTTAGTAAATTTTCAAAATATAATTATTATATTAAAAATATAAAACGGTTGGTTTTATTACCCTAGCGGTCGGTTATGCTTACCCTAGCGGTTGGTTATAAGACCCTTAAATCTCGAATTTTCTTATAAAAATGTAGCTACCCATAATTAAATGATAAAAAAATTTGTACATAAACTAATATTAGTTGCTTTTAAACATCCATACGGTTGGATCATGCATATTATTTATTATTAATTTTGTACTCATTTTTAAATGACATACACATTTTTCTTATAAAAACATACTTGTATATATCGAAATAAGCTAATATTTTGTGTATAATCATATAATCCAAACATGTTAACACCCGTACGGTTGAATCATTTAATAAAAGTGTTTTTAGGTTATGTGAATAGAGTTTAACAATCAACTGAAAGTGTATACATAGAATACAAAAAGTTCATTCAAAGAAGAAATATTCAAAACAATATACAAAATTATGATACTTTTATATTTTATCAAAAATAAGGATAATATGATATTAATTTTTATAAACATTAAATTTTAAATAATCGAGGACATTAATTTTAAATAATTTTAAATGTATAAATAATAATTTTAACTATAATTGAGGACATTAATTAAGAAAAATAATAATATTATATTAAGAAAAAATAAATTAAAAATAATTATGTATATATATTTTAATTTCAATATCATTTAGATATAATTTTAAATAGATAATTTCAATTATTGGATATTATCAAATTTAAAAATAATTTAAAAGGGTTGGTCAGTTATAGGTTAAGTTGGTCGGTTATATATTACTACGGTCGGTTATAAGTGTTTTCGGTTGGTTTAGTAACAAAGATTCATGACAAATATTATAACCAACCACCCTATTACCGACCGACCTATATGAATATGGCCAGTTACATATATGAATATGGTTGGCTATATGTTTTGGCGGTCGGTTTTCTGCCAATTAGAATGGTAAAAAATGGTCGGTTATGGCCATAATCGGTCAGTTATGAGGCTCTGCAAAAAAAAATTGCAGCAGCTTTTGCAGCTGCTGTACTATAACTAGCAATAATAAAACAATCACATTTCACCATATCCAACCATATCATCATAATGCAGTACCATACAACACCAATTATATAAACAACTACATTTCACCATAATTAAAAACAATAATTTCTACAAAAACACATCATCATAATTATAAACAAAAACACATCATCATAATTAAATTTATAAATTAACGTTATTCAATATCATCAAAACCATCATCGTCTTCATCCTCCTATTTGTCTTCTTCTTTATCTCCTTCTCCTTCTTCTTCTTCTTGAATAAAAGTTTTTTTTCCATATTGTGCAAAATCAACAAATAGTGTAAATGAGATCGCGACATTAGATTTATCTTCTTGAAAAACATCCTTTAAATCATTTTGAATAATGATAGATTCATCAATTAGACAATTTTTAGATTTGACCACCGTATATATTTTACTTTGCGGATTCAAAATACTAGTAGCGTAATATACTTGAGAGGCTTGACTAGCTAAAATAAAAATCTCGTTAGACCTTAACCTTGAAGTCATATCAATCGTTACCACTCGATTCTTATCAATTATCATACCATTAACGGCACTATCAAACCATATACATTTAAATAAATATACATTATTACATCCTTGCTATATGATTCTCACAATTTCTTGTAGTTGACCATAATAATCAAGATTATTTTCGTGTGAAGTACCTTTAACAAAAATACCGGAACCGAATCTGGATGTCGTTGAAAATTTATATCCATTAACTTGACAAGTTTCAAAAGTCATGACTTTAAGTGTCGGTCCTTCAAACAAGTCCCTAAAACGAGGCCCATATACCTCATCGTTCTCGACCTAATGGAATAACAATTAAAAATTAAAAATGTAATGATAAAATTAATATTAAGAGTAAAGGTTGCAAAATTAAATAAATACTTTTTTTTTAAACCAAGCTTTAAATTGAGTCTTGATAATACGATCTAAATCTTGGGATGTTGTTTCCGGACGTTGTCTCATAACACGATTTTCGTACCGTCTAAAATAATGCATATATGTCAATAACATGAAATAATTATATATATATATATATATATATATATATATATATATATATATATATACACACACACACACCTTAGGTAAGGTTGAACTTGGGAGAGTTTAGAAGAACATATTTGTAACATCCCGTATTGTTTTAGAATATATTTAGTTATTTATTTAATATTAAGAATAATATTAGTAAGTTATTACTAATATTATTATTTGAATATGTATATATTTATTTTATATTATGATATTATTATAAGATATTTTTAGTTAAAAGAAAAGAGATAAAAGAAAAAGGAATAGAATAAAAAGAAAAGGGAAAAATGTTTAGGGTTTTAGAAAAGAGAAAGTTACGTTGCATCTAACAGAAAGAGAGAGAAGGTGAAAGAGAGGAAGATATTGAAGGAGAAGAAGAAAGAGAAAGATGAGAAGAAGAAAAAGTTTAAGAAGATGAGTTATGGTATTAACTTAGGGTTCTTGTGGGTGAGACATCTGAATTTCTTGAAAATCATTCATAATCTTTGAGTTTAAGGTACAGATATTTCTACCAACTCTCTCTTTGTTCTCCTTTTTGTTAACGTACGAATATCTTTTTTTGTCTTCGTATTCGTATCATTACTCAAATTCGTATTGTTGCTTCGAAAACGTATGTATATTGTGTAGAAATTGTATCCATTCTAAATTATTATAAAATTCGTATCTCATTCGTTCTTTATCTGATTATTGTAATTTTATACTACTTGGAAAGTTATTTCAATTATCTACAACTTTCGTTCTTTACGTGTTTTGAAATTCGGTTTATAAGTATGTTAAAATCTGTCGTTTTTATAATCTGGTTGGTTATTGGAATTGTTCTGGTGTAACTTTAGAAATTTATAGTAAATTAAATATTTATTCAATATTCATGTGCAATATCATTATGAAAAGATCTTTTTGGGCTCTTCGTTTGAGTTCATCTTTATATAATAAATTATTAATTTTTCGGACAGGTCAGGTCTGATTGTATTTGTAATAGTCTGTGCTATTTGATGTGTGTGCTATTTTGAGTAAGATATTTTCAGATTATTTGTGATATTATTTTGATTTGAGATATATTATAAGAATCCGTCATGAGTGGATTAATTTTATGCTTTGGCACATCCTATGCGGTGTATTTAAATAGTATGAGCGTGTCGCCGGAGTTAAGAGACACGTATAGTCATGACTACCTTGTATGTGTATTTTGGTCATTTAGGTAGCATTGTGCTTAGTACCTTAAAAGCCACTGTAATATTTTGGGTAGCATTTGCTATGTGTTATGCAATCCCCTGACTTCATATTTCTGGATGACCGAAAATATGGGACATCCTATAAGTGTAAGATTATCTCCCATATCCATAAGTAAGTTCACTTTTGATCTATTTGATATTATTATCAGTAAGCGGTAAGAGTATGTGTGAGTAAGTTTTCTTTGATTTTAAGTACGTACGTTTGTATTTTAAGTTAAGTATTTATAGTATTCTGTCTCATTCAATTTTCTTTATCATCACTCATCATTTTGATATTCAGTTTGAATTATATATTGTCATCATCTAATCTTTGTTCACCTTGTGTATTGTTTTATATATCCGTATATGAGCCTTTTGCTCAATGCCGGTCTATGTTTCTTGATTTCTCCCGGCAAGTATTCATTATTAGGTGTGCTACATTTTGGGAAGAGTGTAAGTTTCTGACTTGAGGAGCTTGTTTAATTCTTAGTTTTTATCTGTTGGAGTTAATAAATATGGATTTAGATTTGAATTCAGAAATTTGAGTTGTACTTTTTTAATTTATCGAATTGTAAGTTGTTGGATATTGAGGAGTTGTAACGTTTTATTGGATTTTTAAAGAATTTTATTTAAGTGAATAATTCGGGATTTTAAAATATTCTTCTGCTAGCAATTGTTCATCATTATTCATGTATCGAGTTCTTTCTCTACCAAGGGATTCAACTGGATATTTGAAAACTTTCAATTTATCTAAATTTCATACATCAAACCGAACTTCGTTATGACGTATTTTATTACGAACCGAGTCAGAGGCAAAGTAAGAAGAACAAATATTAAGAATCTCCTCCTCCATATATCGTTCGACAATTGAACCCTCAATTTTTACTTTATTGCCAACTTTTTGTTTCAATTTTCCCAATAAACGCTCAACTGGATACATCCAATGCCAATAAGAAGGTCCGACAAGTCTAATTTCATCTGCTAAATGTACAAGCAAATGTTCCATTGAATCAAAAAGAGAGGAAAAATTGTTTCCAACAAACACAAGGCCTTAATAACCGATTTTTGTATTAATTCCAAATCAGTTTTTGTAATCATGGATGAACAAAAATCTTGAAAAAAAATTGATATTGCCGTCAAGGCATCCACAATAGGCTCCAGTAGAAGCTCACGAATTGCAAGTGATAATAATTTTTGAAGAAAAATATGACAATCATGCAATTTGAATTCATAAAATTTACACTCATTAACATTAAAAAAATTAGATATATTTGAGGAATAACCATCTAGAAGTTTTAGTGAGCAAAATCAATTACACAAAAGTTTTAGTTGTTTTCTATTGAGGGAATAAGGTGCTTTAGGTACCTTGCCATTTTCATCGATCTACAAATGAGGTAACACGCCGAAGTGTTTGCAATTCGCCCTTGCTTTCTTATGATCCTTTGACTTTGCCGCATTTACAATAGTAAAAAATATATTTTTAAACACATTTTTTTCCTTCTGCATGATATCAATTGAATATCTTAAACTATGTGATGACCAATAAGGGAGTTCAAAAAAAATTGGAACATGTGTCCAATGATGCTCTTCCCCATAGCCGACACTTTTCTCCTTGACGGTAGTCTTTCCGGGAAGTGGAAAAATTAAACCATCAAGCAACCCCTTTAAACTCTTCCCAGATAAACGAACACAGAACAATTTTTTTTTCGATATTAGGAAACAAATTACTTTTCCGACGCAATGGATCATTAGGTTCAAGAAATATCCGATTTGTACCATAGAAACTACATTTTCCGGAATGCTTTAGTTGAAACCCTTGCACGCTTCCAAGACACACTTGACATCCCATCTTTCCTTTACCTGACCACCCACTTATCATGATCATAGCGGGAAAATCACTAATAGTCCACATAAGAGCCACTCTCATTGTAAAATTTTGTTTCGAAGATTGATCATACATTTCAACTCCAGTATCCCACAATATCTTCAATTCATCAATGAGAGGTCTTAAACAAATATTAATATCTTTCCCAATGCTATTCGGACCCGACACTATATCGGTCATGAACATATAAGGCTTTTGCATACACATCGATGGAAGGAGATTATAGACAACTACTACCACGACCATACACTATATGTTTTTTTCCCGGCAGGTCCAAATGGGTTGAAACCATCCGTTGCAATACCAAGCCTTATATTACGAATCTCTTGAACAAATGATGGATATCGACGGTCAAAATTTTTCCACTCTTCTTCGTCCGTAAGATGACTAATCTCTCCATCTTTGACATCTCGATTCTTGTACCATCTCATATGATCAGATGTATGCGCCGACATATATAAGCGTTGTAATCAAGGAAATAAGGGAAAATGTCTTAAGATTTTTTTTGGTATTTTTTACCATATTTTCTCGGAACATCCCGATAAGGATTTTTACCACATATATCACACACAACTTTATCCTTGTCATCTCCATAAAACAACATGCAATCATTCTCACATAAATCTATTTTTTCATATTCAACCCTCAAACCCTTCATAATCTTTTTCATATCGTAATAAATTTCGGGCAACATATGTTTCTTTGGTAACACATCCGCAAGAAGTTTATGTAAATTATCAAAAGATTTATTACTACAATGTGAGTCATTTTTAAATTTTAATAATTTCGTGGTAAAACTTAATCTTGTATATTTGGTATTTCAGGGATAAATAGGCGCTCCATTTTCAACAATCACCTTATACAATCTTTTAGCACTATCATTTGGAGCTTCTTCTACATTACTAGTTCCCGTTTCTGTGGTGTCATAAAATTCATAATTTGCTCCGGCAAAATCATGTAACATCCCATTCAAATCTACTGGTTCTTCTACCCTTGGAGGTTCCCGATGACGATAATGACCATGTGTTTTTTGACTATCTTTTTTCCCCACAACTTCACCGTGCGACGTCCACACGGTATAACCCTCAATCATTCCCTTAGATAACAAATGAAATCTAACATCATCAATCTCTAACCAATTCAAATTTTTACAACGTTTGCAAGGACACTTCATTCTACCCACTTCCATTCCATTTTCGCTTGCAAATTTTAAGAAACTTTCAACACCATTTCTATACTCCGGAGTCAATGAAATCTTATCATTTTGTACTTGATTATTTATCCGATTTCGATCAATATTTTCCATCTACATTTATAAATATGAACATAAATAAACACATGCATCTATATGAATATGAATATGAACACATACACACATACACACATGCACACATATATACATACATAGATATATTTAAAGTAAAATCTTACATTATATATAGCTCTTCTTTGATTTTCACTACTTGGTTTCTAACTTCTTTGTGTTCTTCAATCTTTTAACTTAACTTTACTCTTTTTTTTATAAATGAAATCTTACACTAGCTAGCTTGTAATAATAATAAAAAGTAACTATTATTCATAAGACGCCGTCGTTTATCTGTTATCGTACAAAAACTTTAATTTAAATTAATTAAATAATAGTTTTCATACGGCGGGGTTTTTTGTGTGCCACATCATCAAAAATGACGTCGTTTTTTTTTGCAAACAATATAACCGACCAATTTCCCGTCAGTCGATTTTAAGCCTCCGCTTTTATTTCGATCAGTTTTAATCGGTCAGTTTTAACTGTTTTCCTTGTAGTGCTAGTAGTGGTTTGAAATATTACAATATTGTACATTATGATTTATAACTATCGATCTTGATAAATTTCAATTGTTTTGACTTGATTTTTAAATTTAATTAAAAGAAATACAATGCAAACTAAAACGATTGACAGAGAACAAATGAACAATGCATGACAGAAATAATCAAGAAACTAGAGTGTATATATATTAGTGATATTAATGATTGATCGCAGCTGTAGTTCATATATAGTCAATGCACACTAGAAAATCTCACAAGACAGCCGCGTGCGAATATATAGTTGCAAGTATATATCAAGTGGCAAAGGTTAGGGTTCCAGTGGGTCGACTAATATTATAATAAGCATTTTACTAAAGTTTTTCAACGATATATACATAGGTATGTGATAGAGATTTGAACGGTGTGAATCTAAAATATTACGGGTAGCCTTTCTGTGAAATCGCAAATAGGGTTAATTACCAAGGCAACCTTGGGGCATGCTTCTAATAATCCGATCCAGAGTAGTATAAATAAGGTCTTCTACATTACTACAATTTCCATCAATACAACATCCTTTGGCATCAACCACACACATATATATACTTTTTTCAATTAAATAGCTGAAAGTAAAGGGTTCCGTTCTCAATGGCCTCCTTCAACACCATGCTCTTTCTTACCCCCTTGGTTGCCATTGCAGCATTAATGGCGGCTCCTTCCGTTGTTGAAGCTCAGCTCATCAATAATATTATTAACATTACCGGGACTATTACTGGGAATGTGCCTTGTACACTCAATACCACTCTTTTTCCCAATGGCACTCTTAGTGCAGGCAACCCATTTCGCAGTAAGTATATGCATGACAACATGAGTACACTCTGCATGAGAATATATATTACTCGTACTATATTAGCATGTGTAGTGTACGTATATATATTGGGGTTCTATATATTCTCTTTTATATATAAGTTTATATATATATATATAAGTTTATATATATATATATATATATATATATATATATATTAGGAAAGTCGTTCGGTTTATGTACGTTAAGAAGGAAAGTGAAAATTTCGAGGAAGAGTCTGGATACTTGTACTCTATAATACATGGGAAGTTAATTATCTTAATTCCCTTAAACATAAATACACTAATTAATTCTCACATCCAACCACTACGTTTCTAGTGAAAATTTACACATATATATTTTTACTATCTTCCTTTTATGACAAATGACTTTTTAGTGTAAACCAAACCAAATAAATACTAAGATAGTAGTTTAATTAGGGTAATAATATTTGAAGCTTGCCCTCCAGTTTAATTGTATCAAATTAAGTTGTACGCCTGTAAACGACTAACGTATCATAGAACATATATATATATATATATATATATATACATATATATGTGACGAACATTATTTGATAGAATTGTATAAACTGTTACTATTATAGTGTATGCTAGCTATCAAGCATGGATATCATTTAACATTATATTGAATGCACAGATGCGGGAGTACAATTACGGTGCGGAACTACTAATGCGAGTGCTGCAAGTACTACAGCAGACGCAAATGGAACGTTTAGCATTCCTATAGATCCGCCTGGAGCCTTACTTGCTGCCCTTGTAGTTTACGCCACAACCTCTATAAATTGTTCGGTATTTGTTACTACGCCCCTCTCAACTTGCAACTCAACCCTCCCCGCTAATGGAACTCTTAGTTCACGCCTAATGCTAGGCCCTATCCGACTGATCGGTATTACAAGAACGTTATCTCTTTTAGCCAATAGGTTTGTGAATCGGCCCATTTGAAGTACAGTAACCGATCTATGTGTACATCGCAGAGTCGATGTTATATTAAATAAAACTTAAATAAAGTCTATGGAGTTGATGCGTTCAATCATAGAACAAGTAACTTTACTCTTTATAAATGTGTATGTTGTTGGTTGTATTAAGGAGAGATTACCCAAAGTGTGTGATATATATTCATACAGTGTGGAACAGTATTCCTATTTGCCGAATTCATTACGAATTATGTATCTGATATAATAACACCAATAGATTTAACAACTTCAATTGAATTTAATAGTAATCATGCAAATGAATATCCATGAATATATAGTTCTCAGACTGTTTGTTTGTTACAAACTGAGTCGCTGTATATATAGGTAAGAATTTCGATCACATATATACGTACCTCACCAAATTATCTCTAGCAATATAAAAATATATTAGATATACACCTATCTTTATCTTAATAACAACGGTTTGGGTAGTGTATATTCATGAGAACATATTGAATACTTGGTTTTCAAATTTTGATTGATTTTATAGTCACTAATAATAACGGCCCCCTAATAATAATGGACTCCCTGTATGTATGAAAATTTTCAAAAATAAAAATGAACCAACTCAATAAAAGTGTTAAAAAATTAGTGTTTAGAATATGCTCATGGGGACACACTAGAAAGACCCAGTAATAATAGCTAATAGCTCAGCTTTCGAGTTTTACTAGTCATGTTATCCATTTCGAGGGTTTCGAATCGCATTTACACCTGTGAATGTGATTAATTAATCAAGTTGATAGATAACCGCGGTGCATATATATATACATAGGCCTTGACTCAAGATAAATTAATTTAATTGAGTAACCAAGTAACCATCATCACCGCTCTTAAATAACTTTACTTATTTTAAGCCTAACTAGCTGCACGGCTATCCTGTTATCCTGTACACACACTATCCTCAGCACAATCCTCTACGCACACAGTTCACACAAACTGTTATACTATACACATCAGTACAAAAACTTTATGAAAGGATAAAAACTAAAAAATTAATTATCTAAGTAGCACACTCTATATTATTCATTTATATATAAAAATACAGAACACAATATTTTATAAAATTAAATAAAAATTACTAAACACATAATAATTAGTTCATAAATTTTAGTGTGTATTATTTTAGTAGAAAATTAATATTTTTATGAACAATAACAAGTTATGTTCTATTAGGAAATAATATAGTAATGTTTTAGAAAAATCAAAATGTTTACAACTAACATTAAATTTGATAAACAACTATAAAAATAATTATATCTGATAATATTAGTTTTTTTATCATATTAAAAAAACAGCTCACAAAATAATACAGAACACAATATATTACACAAAGTAAAGAATACAAAAATGTTAGAGAATATAAAACAATAGAAAAATATATTTATATATGAAAAATTATTGAAGACAAAAGAATATAAAATATATTATAAAAAACATACAAAAAACAAAATTAAATGAAATAAATACTAAACAATACGGTACACAAAAATATTGCACGTAAAATTTTATAAAACAGAACAAAATAATATAGGACATAAAAATATAGAATATATAATATAAAATAATACATAACACAAAAAAATACAGAATACATTGTACAAAATACAGACTACAAAAAATTACAGAATAAAAGTTACAGAAGACATACAAAACATTAATAAATCTGTTATTAAATATATATATATATATATATATATATATATATATATATATATATATATATAAGAACTTGCAAAATACAAATAAAATTTGTAGAACACAAAAAATATATAAAATATTAAAAAATACAGAATATAAAATGTAAAGAATATTAAATAAATATGAAACACCCCAAATTTAAATAATAAATTGAAACAATTTATAGAATTAAATAAATATATAAAAAACTTAATATAGAGAATACATATAAAACAATAAATAAATCTTTTATTAAAAGAAATATGCTTAATAAAATACATTTTGTTTTAAATTATATATTTAAAAATATTTTTTCACTATACTATATATAATAGTTTGTTATGTATAATATATTATATAAAATACTGGTTAAAACATACAAAATTTAAATGTTGAAATACATTTAAATGTTAATATATGTAATATTTTGGGTTTAAGTCTTAACTCCTCTTATTTTATTTTATGGTGCGCTGTGTTATTTGTACGCCGGATTACTCAAATTATTTGGTTTCTCACAGAGTTTTACCTATATATATATATATTTGATTAACTATATACAAAACTCCATCCTGCTTCTTGTGCAGTTCCAACGTTAATTATTTACGGATCCATGTATGATAGTATATTTTTATTCATGCCACTCATATAAATCGGCACTGACAAACTTATGACATAATTTTTTCTAAAATATCAGGTGAACTAGTTACACAAGGTAACGCCTATCAATAGTATTGCAAATCAAATTCGCAGAACTATAATTATGCAAAGAAAAATAAGCAGAGAACATTCTAACATGAACATGTGATAATACGCATCCCAATTAATAATCACAAATAAACCCCCTTAATTAAGCATCTAAAAGTAGAATCCTAAAATTAAAAACATAATTAACTATGAAATTTAATACGCTAAAAGCCTAATAAATCAATTTCAATAAGTTAGGAAGACTAATAAATTGATTCCAAGGCAAAGAAGTTTAAATTGAAAGCTCAAAGAAGACCCTGAATTTGATTGAATAAAAGGTACTAATATAAGAGACCAAACATTGTCAAAGATCCGAAACTTTGCTGCGAAGAATCTTAGAGCATCCACAACGGTTTTTGCCCCCTTTTTTTTGTCCGACCCATCTGTGGCCATATAAGTTTTAAATGATTTTTTAAAAAAATGGCCGAAGTACTCCATTGCTATAAGAACAACTCAAGTTGGTCACATTCTTATTATATTATAATTGTAGTAAAATGCTCAAAACTAAGTAAAAAGTAAAATGCTCAAAATTATGTTATATTTATAGTAAAAAAATATGTAATAAATTAATTTTAATTTAATTTAATAATGTTAAAGTTCTAATAATCAAATTTAAATGATTAATTTTTTAATATATTATTAAAATAAAAGACATATCCCGTAATTAAAATGCATCATATCATTAAAAACATTACATGAAAAAGAAGTACATTAAAAACATCACACACGAAAATATTAAATTTAAAACATTATAATATTAAAAAAATTAACAATTAGCGTGGAACTGCGAGATATATTCAATCAAGTCATTTTGGAGCTGACGATGTGTCCATTTATCACACATCTGTATCGTATTTTGAATATATGTTTCATACGGGATAAAAGTTCTTCACCTAAATTTGATTGTGATAAACCATTTGTTGCATCATCATAAATTGGTAAATGGCCCAAATCGAGTGGCGTATGTGTCATTCTCGTCCTCAATAATCATATTATATAATATAATGCATGCTCTTATAATTCTCCCAAGATCTGCTTTGTCCTAGAAATGTGAAGGACCACGTACAATTGGGAAACAAGACTATAACACTCCAAACTCTTGTTCGACTTCTTTCCACTGACATTCTTCATACTTTGACAATAATTTTATTTTCTCGCCTTGCGGACGTGGTATCGTTTTAACAAATGTTGCCCATTCAGGATATATTACATCCGTTAAGTAGTAGCCTGTTAGTGGACTTTTTGTCCACTATATACGTTCCAATTCGGCTTAAATTGATCGCTTGTGCCCAAGTATTTAGTATCTTTTGATGTGTTTTCTGTCTTTGGTGTGCAGATTACCGGGCAAAGCAGGTTTGATGAATAATTGCATAAATTGGTGGTATATGAGCTAGGAATTAAAAGGAGGAAGGTCAAGGCTTGAGTTGAGATTGAGAGAAGGCGAGACGAGTCGCTAAAAGAGCAACGATGCAAGGAATTCAACTGCAGGGCAGAAGCAGCAGGCGCGCCCTCCCTTCAACAAGCGCGCCCGCGCTCCTTTAAGCAGGAGCGCCCGCGCCCTTTCAAGCGCCCCCGCGCCCCAGCCGAGTTCAAGTTACTGATTTTGCAGTTTGGTCAGATTTCGAGGCCCAGAAAAAAGCAAGCCCATGGATATTTATTTTTTATGTAACCTAGTATAAAAACATAAGGATGATTAATTTTTAAAAAAGAAGTTTTTATTATTATCGTATCATAGGATAATAGTATTTTGTGAGCCACCAAGGGAGAATTAGGTCATCAACATTCTTGGGTGATTTAGTTCGAACTATTTTCTTTTGTAATTTTCTACACGTGGATGATCGGTTGTTCTTTTACTCTTGCAATTAATATTAGTATTTTATTTATAATTGGTTGTCTCCTATGTTTTTAATTGAACCCATGATGACGGATAGTCCAATTATGGGATAATCGTTATCATGGGATTTTAATGGATTTTTCTATCGATTCTAGATATTGATTGTTTTTATGCCAAAGTGTGTGATTGTTATGGATATCCTAGTATGGTTAAGCTTATTCATTGTAAATGCGTCGCGAACATTTATAATTGTTTGTTAAATCCTCGTGAATGCGAAAGTGGATCTAGGGTTTAGAACATGCCATGCTAGCATAGGTTTTTGCATGTTGAGAGCATGTATTAATTTGTGGTGTAATTTTAACCATCTTGCACTGACTATGTGATTTTATGGATGCTTGTGCTTAAGCCATTATGTTTTCAATCTCTATAGACATACAGGGACTAAGTATAGTGGTTGACTAATTGATTTCTATCATTTGTGGATGTTCATTAGGATGGTATGCGCACAACGAAAGTTGGCGTTTATCAGTTTAGAGGGTCTGATCAGTTATCATCACTTTCACATGCTAGGTTGAAAAGGCATAAGATTCTAGATGAGATAGTTAATGAAGTTAAAATCCCATGTTTATTTCATATAAGTAATTCGTTAAGTTTTAATTATTAGTGTAATCAAAACTCCAATTGTTTATTTTCTTAGCAGTGAAACATAACCATATTCTGGTGCATAAGTGAACTAAACGTAAGCAAGTCGAGTCTCTGTGGGAACGTATCCTACTTATTACTGTATTACTTGTGACCACGTTCTCTTGCGTGAATAAAATGTGAACAAGTTTTTGGTGCCGCTGCCGGGGACTCGGTTCATTGTTTTGTTTAGTTAATGTGCTTATCATCAGTGGTCGTTAGATATCACTGACTGAGAATTATTACTAATTGTTCTTGTTTGTTCTGTGATTTCAGATAATTGATCGTGTATGCGTACTCGTTCTCAATCGAGTAAGGAAAAACTGAAAGAACACTTAGACGAAGAGAGGGGAATTGCAGTTCCAGAAATTGAGCCAGAATTAGTGATGGGGGATCCAGTGAAAGCTCTAAAGGATTACTCTCAGTCGAAGATCAATGACATTCAGTCAAGCATTGTTAGGCCGGCTATTGCGGCTAATAATTTCAAAATCAAGCCGGGCACGATTCAAATGGTTCAGAATTCTGTGCAGTTTGGGGGTTCACCTGCTGAGGACCCTAATATGCATATCAAAGACTTCATCGAGATCTGTGATACCTTCAAAACTAACGGGGTTTCTGAAGATGCTATAAAGCTGAGGTTGTTTCCATTCTTTCTACGAGACAAGGCAAAGAGCTGGTTGCACTCGCTGCCAGTAGGTTCTATAACTACTTGGGAGGATCTCGCACAAAAGTTTCTGACTAAATTCTTTCTTATGGCTAAGACGGCAGCCATGAGGAACGCTCTTACACAGTTCAATCAACATTCTGGAGAAACGTTGTGTGAAGCTTGGGAAAGGTATAAAGAAATGCTTCGAAAGTGTCCCCATCATGGGATGCCAGATTGGATGGTCATTAACGGTTTCTATAATGGGTTGAATCATTCACGACCTATGCTTGATGCAGCATTTGGAGGAGCTCTTTGGGCCAAGAGCTATGAAGAATCTTATGACTTGATTGAAATGATGGCTGCTAACGAGTATCAGATTCCTACTCAGCGATTGCCACAGAGTAAAACTGCAGGTGTTTTTGAAGTGGACGCTGCCACGGCTATAACAGCTCAGCTACAGGCTTTATCTATGAAGGTGGATGCATTATCCAAGGCAGGGATTCAGCAAGTCGCTATGGTTTGTGACTTGTGTGCAGGTGCTCATGAGACAACTCAGTGTGCTATTTCTAGCGATTCGGCACATTTTATCAGCAACTTTCAGAGGCCTACACAACCGGCACCTAATACCTATCACCCAAACAACAGGAACCATCCTAACTTCAGTTGGAGCAACAATCAGAATGCCATACCGCAACCATCGCAAGGTCAGCAATTCGGACCAAGGCCTTTCAACAATTCTGGTCTTCAACAATCCTATGCACCAAGGCAATCATACAACCCTCCTGGTTTCCATCAACCACCTCAAGGAGGACAAGGGCATTCGAATGAAAAGTCAGAGATGGAGGAATTGAGAATGATGTATAAGAATCAAGCTGTAACTCTGAAAACGTTGGAAAACCAAATTGGTCAACTAGCAAGTGCTCTTCTAAATAGACATCAGAGACAGTTAACAAGTGACACAGAGGCTAATCCAAGCAAGAAAGAAAGCAAGGAACATATACACGCTATTACATTGCATTCTGGGAAGGTTACAAATAATCAGGAGGTCGAAATTCTACAAAACGAAGAACGTCAGCATTCTGGGCAGGATGTGGAGAGCGGGCGCGCTTCCACAGGCGCGGGCGCGCCTCACCTCACTGCCGAAGTGGAAAATTCTGCATAAAATGTCGTGCAGGAGGAGCCGATCAAGAAAAAAATGAGTAATTCAGAGGAGAAAAGCAGTGCAGAGAAAGAGAGTGATAACAAGGAAGTATTTCCTCCTCCACCATTCCCTAAAAGGCTTCAGAAGCAAAAATCGGACAAACAGTTTGCTAAATTCTTGGAAGTTTTCAAGAAACTACACTTCAACTTACCGTTTGCTGAAGCGCTGGAACAAATGCCAAGCTACGCCAAATTCATGAAAGACATTTTGTCGAGGAAACTGAAGCTAGAGGAGTTAAACACCGTTGCTTTGACGGAAGAGTGTAGTGCAGTATTGCAGCAGAAGTTGCCACCAAAGTTGAAGGATCCTGGTAGTTTCACTATACCATGCATAATTGGGAATTTGTCGTTCGACAAATGTTTGTGTGATTTGGGAGCGAGTATCAACCTCATGCCATACTCTGTATTCTTACAACTTGGCCTTCCTGAGCCAAAACCGACCAACATGACGCTACAGTTGGCGGATCGTTCAATCACTTATCCGCGAGGAATTGTCGAAGATGTTTTGGTGAAAGTCGACAAACTAATCTTTCCAGGAGATTTTGTCATCCTTGATTTTGAAGAAGACAAGAAGATCCCTATCATTCTTGGTAGACCATTCTTGGCAACGGGAAAGACGTTGATTGACGTCCAGAAGGGGGAACTCACCATGAGGGTGCACGATCAGAATGTCACATTCAATGTGTTGAAAGCAATGCAATTTCCAACAGAAGAAGAACAATGCTTTAAAGTAGACGTAGTGGAATCTGTTGTGCAAGCAAAAACTCAACACATGCTCATGTCTGATACGCTGGAAAAGGCTTGAAGTGGGGGATCTACATTTGAAGAGGAGGAGGTTGAAGAACAAGTACAGTGTCTGAATGCATCTCCTTGGCAATGGAAGTTTGAGAGACTAGTGGAATCTTTGGGTTTATCTGAGTTGAGAGAATCACATCAGCAGTTGAAACCATCTATCGAGGAAGTACCGACGCTAGAGCTTAAACCATTACCTGATCACTTAAGGTATGCTTCTCTAGGGGAATCTACTTTACCTATGATTATTGCTGCTAACCTTACAGGTCCTGAAGAAGAAAAGCTGTTGAGGGTTCTCAGGGAGTTCAAATCAGCCATTGGTTGGACTATTACAGACATAAAAGGAATCAGCCCTGCCTATTGCCAGCATAAGATTCCGCTGGAAGAAGGAAGTAAGCCAATAGTGGAACGTCAGAGAAGGCTTAATCCACTCATGAAGGAAGTAGTGAAGAAGGAAATTATCAAGTGGTTGGATGTAGGGATCATCTATCCTATTTCTGATAGTGCTTGCGTGTGTCTAGTTCAATGTGTGCCAAAGAAATGAGGCATGACTGTGGTAACTAATGAGAAGAATGAACTCATTCCTACGCGGACAGTTAATGGTTGGAGAATATGCATGGACTACCGGAAATTGAACAAAGCTACTAGGAATGATCACTTTCCTCTTCCTTTCATTGATCAGATGCTAGACCGACTCGCTGGCCATGAGTACTATTGCCTTCTGGATGGATATTCGGGCTACAATCAAATCTACATTGCTACAGAGGATCAAGAAAAGACGACATTTACATGTCCGTTTGGTACCTTCGCTTTTCGAAGGGTTTCTTTTGGGTTATGTGGTGCACCTGGCACTTTTCAGAGGTGCATGATGGCAATTTTTTCACACATGATTGGTAAGACAGTGGAAGTCTTCATGGATGACTTTTCAGTATTTGATTCTTCTTTCGAAGAGTGTCTACACAATCTTGGCATGGTTCTGAAAAGATGCGTGGAGACTAATCTGGTCCTCAACTGGGAGAAGTGCCATTTCATGGTACAAGAGGGCACTATTCTTGGACACAAGGTGTCACATCGAGGCTTGGAAGTGGATAAAGCCAAAATAGAGACCATTGAAAACCTTCCACCTCCCAATTCAGTGAGAGGAATTCGCAGTTTCCTCGGTCACACAGGTTTCTAAAGAAGATTCATCAAGGACTTCTCCAAAATTTCCAAACCTTTGTGTAAGCTATTGGAGAATGATATTCCCTTCCAATTTGATGATGATTGTTTGACAACTTTTGAGACATTGAAGAAGAAGTTGATCTTAGCACCAGTGATCATTGCTCCAGATTGGACTGAACCATTTGCTATGATGTGTGATGCTAGCAATTTTGCAGTGGGGGTTGTTCTTGGCCAAAAGAAGGATAAGATTTTTCATGTTAGCTACTATGCGAGCAAGACACTCAATAATGCGCAATTGAATTACACAACCACGGAGAAGGAGCTGTTAGCCATTGTATATGGTTTTGAAAAATTCAGATCATACTTGCTTGGTACGAAAGTGACGGTGTATACTGACCACGCAGCTATTAGATATCTGCTCTCCAAGAAGGATTCTAAACCCCGCTTGATTCGATGGGTTCTTCTGCTACAAGAATTCGACGTGGAGATCAAAGATAGAAAGGGGACAGAAAATTAAGTAGCTGATCACCTCTCACGGTTGGAAGATCTTGGTAAATCATCACAAGACAGTACTCTCATCAATGAATCCTTTCTGGATGAACAGTTGTTTGGTATACAAGAAGAAGAACCATGGTATGCTGATATTGTGAATTATCTTGTGAGTCAAATTGTTCCACCCGAGTTGTCGTCAGCTCAAAGGAAGAAATTCTTGCATGACGTCAAGTGGTTTCGTTGGGATGAACCATATCTATTTAAACAAGGGGCTGATCAGGTTATCAGAAGGTGTGTACCATATAGTGAGACAGAAGCTATTCTGAGCCATTATCATGCCACAGCCTATAGAGGCCATTATGGAGGTGAAAAGACAGCGACTCGTATTCTGCAGGCAGGATTTTATTGGCCCTCACTCTTCAAGGATGCTCATCAGTTTGTAACCAGGTGTGATCGTTTCCAGCGAGTAGGCAACATTTCGAGAAGGGATGAGATGCCCCTTAATGTGATGCTAGAGGTGGAAATTTTTGATGTGTGGGGAATCGACTTCATGGGCCCATTCATTTCATCATGCAATAACCAATACATCTTGCTAGCTGTGGATTACGTCTCTAAATGGGTTGAGGTCAAGGCACTCCCAACTAATGATGCCAATGTAGTGCTCAATTTCCTTCACAAGAACATTTTCACCAGATTTGGGACTCCAAGAGTCATTATTAGTGATGAGGGTTCTTACTTTTGCAATCGGAAGTTCACTAATCTGATGGAAAGATTCAACATAAACCATCGGGTGGCGACAGCATACCACCCTCAAACTAATGGTCAAGCTGAAGTATCAAACCGTGCGATCAAACGCATTCTGGAAAAGGTGGTAAGTCCTTCTCGTAAGGATTGGTCTTTAAAACTGGATGAAGCCGTGTGGGCTTATCGAACTGCGTTCAAAACACCTTTGGGTATGTCACCATATCAACTTGTCTATGGGAAAGCATGTCATCTGCCAGCAGAACTGGAACACAAAGCTTATTGGGCATTGCAGAAGCTGAATTTTGATTGTAAAGCCGTAGGGGAAAAGCGGATGGTGCAAATCAATAAAATGGATGAGTTTGGTCTATAAGCTTATGAGAATAACAAGCTCTACAAGGAGAAAGTGAAAAGATGGCATGATCGTAGGTTGACAACAAAGGTATTTGTTCCTGGTCAGTCAGTTTTATTATTTAACTCTCGTCTGTGATTGTTTCCAGGAAAACTTAAGTCAAGGTGGTCAGGGCCTTTTGTTGTGAAGACTGTGTTTCCACACGGAGCTGTGGAAATTTATGAAAAGACACCAGATCAAGAATTTAAAGTCAATGGTCAGAGATTGAAGCCTTATTTGGGAGAACGAGTAAATCGCGAAGCTGAAATCGCTATTCTGTCTACCTCGGATTGAGGACCTGAAGTAACGTCCGGCTAAATGACGTTAACGACAGCGCTCGTGGGAGCAGGCAACCTACGGCTTGAATGGTAAGGAAAAAAAAAAGAAAATGGACAGTAGACCCAGAAGCGGGCGCGCTCCAAGAGGCGCGGGCGCGCCTGGGCCGCTGTACACAAAAAAATAAGACAAAACAAAAGAAAAATAGAAAATTTATATCTTTAAATTAGTTTCAAAAACATATCCAGCCCATTCTACATTTGTTTATATAGCCTTTAGCACACCCTAACCCTAATACCCTAGCCATTTAGATTGCTTTACATCTCTCCATCTAACCTATACATACAACTCTACACACACTACATCTCTACATCTCACCTATACACACATCTACAAATCAACACATGGCACCCAAGATATCTAGGCGAACAGGAACTTCAAGTACTTCTTCTTCGAGTGGGGGAGCCTTTCCTCAGTTCAATTCACCGGAGGCTCAAACTGAATTTACGCGATTAATGACCAAATTTGTGGTCAAGGAGAGAGGATTTATTCTGGGTGTTCTTGATGGGTCGTTGATTGCGATGATTGGTGAGCGCGGTTGGGAAACCGTGTGTGAGGCTGCGGAGGCGATACCGTTGAGTATCGTTAGGGAGTTTTATGCTAATGCCAAGCAAGAGAAGAATGGGTATTCTGCAGTTCGAGGGTATGTGGTGGACTATACTCCTGCCGCTATTACAAAGGTATTGAATTTGTCGGCACCACAGGAAGGTGTGGAAGATTTTGGGTTGAAAAACTGTGGGGCGGTTGACCTTGAGGCCATTCGGAGAGATATGATAGTTTCAGGCACTAATTGGAAGCGCAGGGTGGGCTCTACTGAACCGGTTACCTTCTCAGCTATGGCGTTGAACCCGTACGCTAAGGCCTGACATCTGTTTTTATGTGCTAATATTGTGCCGTCGTCACATTCACATCAGGTGACAGTGGATCGCGCTATTTTGTTGTGGGGAATTCTCAGCGGAAGATACATCGACCTAGGCTCCCTAATTCACAGGCACATGATCAGATTTTTACAGGGCAGTACCACTGGAGCGATTCCGTATGGCTCAGTGGTTGTTCGTCTGTGTGTTGATGTGGGTATTCACTGGCCGGCGGAGGAACAGTTACAACTTCCTGCAAGTGCCATTGATACGGCGGCGATAGCTCGGCTGGCTGAATGGAACGATGGTGTACCACATCCCAGAGGCTTAGGGTATATTGTGGGTGGTGAAGTGCCACCTAGACAGCAGAGGGAGGCTAGGGCTGGATCTTCTAGGGCACCGCGAGATGTGGCTAGTGCTGGCATGAGTGAGGCTCATTTTCGGCGGATGGACGCCGTTGATAACAGACAGAGCTGGTTTGCTGCTGACCTGACTCAGGCTCTCGGTGCAGCCTTTCTGGCTACTAGTGTACAGGTAGATTGGCCTGTGTATGGAGCTGGCACCGTGTATCCACCACCAGATTCACCAAAGGAGGGTGACTCTGCTGAAGATTGAGGTATATCTGCACACTTTCTTTGTTTCTTGCCTTCAATGGGGACATTGAATATTTTAAGTTTGGGGGTGGAAAATGGAGATTGTAGTTAGATGCATATAGGACATGTAGTGGTAGTATTCTTCATGCATTTTGTTTTAATTGTCCATATAGAGCATTTTGTTTGCATTTTTTTTGTTTTGTTTATCATGTGAATCCATCTTAGTTGCATTTCATAGCATGCATATTTCATGATCCCTTAGGATGAGCTAATTCTGATTGTTAGGTCGATGTCAAATTGAGTGTGGTATTGATGAACAGAGGGATGATTTACAGTCCTTATGAAATTGATTTGCATGTTTCAGAAGCACTTTCTTTACACAGTCTCATCGGTTGCTTTTGGGCTAGGTTGAGTCATGCTTGTTTAGTTGTTTTAGATTTAATCACCTGTTTATATCTAGAATGTTTGTTATTCCCTTGATAATGTAAGAATGCCAAAGTATAAGTTTGGGGGTGGAAGGAATTCATGCTAATTATTAATAGTTATCGAGAATGGCTAGCGTCAAATGGCTAGTAGCCGGCTCATATTTTTATGAGTAGTCTAGGGTTGGAATTGAGAATTCTCATTCCAGATTCTGTTAAAAAAAAGAAAAAAAAAGATAAAGAAAAAAAAGAAAAAAAGAGTCGTGTGAATAATTCGAGGCAAAATTAACCAGGGTGAGCTCTTTAATACTCGAGCAATTAAGTTCGAGGGGACTTTGTGCCTAGTGACCTAAGGCTTTTTATAGTCTGGGATCCACTAACCTAACGCTCGCTACATGGGTATTATTGTATAAGCCTTTAGGGGTCTTATCCATTGCACGGTTAAATAAGCCTATGTATTGTGTTATGTGTCGTAGTGGTTGTTTAGCAATAAAGTAGGATTCCCTGTCTAACTCAAATGAATGACGGAGGTGTTTGCATGTTATGAAGTGTTTACCGCTCATTCTGTTTATAAACATGTGATTGTCTAGGTGAAAAATAGGTATGATTTTGGTCTTTTGATGAGTTTTGTGTCTTTAGTGTGCAGATTACCGGGCAAAGCAGGTTTGATGAATAATTGCATAAATTGGTGGTATATGAGCTAGGAATTAAAAGGAGGAAGGTTAAGGCTTGAGTTGAGATCGAGAGAAGGCGAGACGAGTCGCTAAAGGAGCAACGATGCAAGGAATTCAACTGCAGGGCAGAAGCAGCAGGCGCGCCCTCCCTTCAACAAGGGCGCCCACACTCCTTTAAGCAGGCGCGCCCGTGCCCTTTCAAGCGCCCCCGCGCCCCAGCCGAGTTCAAGTTACTGATTTTGCAGTTTGGTCAGATTTCGAGGCCCAGAAAGAAGCAAGCCCATGGATATTTGTTTTTTATGTAACCTAGTATAAAAATATAAGGATGATTAACTTTTAAAAAAGAAGTTTTTATTATTATCGTATCATAGGATAGTAGTACTTTGTGAGCCACCAAGGGAGAATTAGGTCATCAACATTCTTGGGTGATTTAGTTCGAACTATTTTCTTTTGTAATGTTCTACACGTGGATGATCGGTTGTTCTTTTACTCTTGCAATTAATATTAGTATTTTATTTATAATTGGTTGTATACTATGTTTTTAATTGAACCCATGATGGCGGATAGTCCAATTATGGGCTAATCGTTATCATGGGATTTTAATGGATTTTTCTATCGATTCTAGATATTGATTGTTTTTATGCCAAAGTGTGTGATTGTTATGGATATCCTAGTATGGTTAAGCTTATTCATTGTAAATGCGTCGCGAACATTTATGATTGTTTGTTAAATCCTCGTGAATGCGAAAGTGGATCTAGGGTTTAGAACATGTCATGCTAGCATAGGTTTTTGCATGTTGAGAGCATGTATTAATTTGTGGTGTAATTCTAACCGTCTTGCACTGACTATGTGATTTTATGGATGCTTGTGCTTAAGCCATTATGTTTTCAATCTCTATAGACATATAGGGACTAAGTATAGTGGTTGACTAATTGATTTCTATCATTTGTGGATGTTCATTAGGATGGTATGCGCACAACGAAAGTTGGCGTTTATCAGTTTAGAGGGTCTGATCAGTTATCATCACTTTTACATGCTAGGTTGAAAAGGCATAAGATTCTAGATGAGATAGTTAATGAAGTTAAAATCCCATGTTTATTTCATATAAGTAATTCGTTAAGTTTTAATTATTAGTGTAATCAAAACTCCAATTATTTATTTTCTTAGCAGTGAAACATAACCATATTCTGGTGCATAAGTGAACTAAACGTAAGCAAGTCGAGTCTCTGTGGGAACGTATCCTACTTATTACTGTATTACTTGTGACCCCGTTCTCTTGCGTGAATAAAGTGTGAACATAGCCCATATTATAATTATTTTCGTTGATAGAATAATTTACCTCTGGAGCACGACTTTGTAGCACTTCATCAAAAACTGGTGATCGATCTAACACATTTATGTCATTATTTGTACTAGAAACGCTAAAAAATGCATGTCATATCCATAGATCAGATGAAGCAACCGCTTCTAGTAAAATTATTGCAACTCCTTTATGACCACTCATGAACATCCCCTTCCATGCTTTAGGACAACTTTTCCATTGCTAATGCATGCAATCAATACTGCTCATCATACCTGGAAATCAATGAGCCTCACCCATTTGTAATAGACGTTATAAGTCGTTAGAGTTCGGCTTTCGCAAGTATTCACTCTCAAATAACATAATGACATTATAGACAAATCTCTTTAAGCATTCAATCACGGTAGTCTCTCAAATACAAACGTAGTCATCAATAGCATCAACAGATATTCCATACACCAACATACGCATTGCCGCAATGTATTTTTGTAAAGGTTTTAAACCTTTTCTTCCAACTGCATCGACCCTTTGTTGAAAATATGGATCAACATTTGAAAGAGTTTCCACAATACGAAGAAAAATATGTCTTTCCATATGACATCTTCGTCATGATATTTTTTCAGGATATACTGGATTCGCTTAAAAGTAATCTTTCTCTAGACGTTGATGCCTGATTCACGATCTCGGAATATACTTTTCCAAGGCACAGATCTTGAGCTCTGTCCATATATTTGATGATAGAGTTCAAGACGATGATTGTCTTCAGTATCATCAAAGCAAAACTCATCAATGAATTCTTCGGTAAAGTTTTCTAGTGTTTGATCTATAGTGAAGTAAATTCAAAGAACTAATACACGTAGTTTATATAGAGGAGAAAAGGAATATATTCTAAGACAAACACTAGCCTCCAACGGCTAGATTACAAACAAAGACTAGCCTCCAACGACTAGATTATAAACAGATAAAAACACACACTAGCCTCCAACGACTAGATTAAAAATATATCAAAATAAACATTAGCCTCCAACGACTATATTATAAACAAATAAAGACAGCTTAGTTTCTTGCCATTATTTTCTCAATCAACTTTGAATGATCCCTCCGCTAAGTATCATTCATTTTAGTAGTATCCACCAAAATGACTTATAAATCTAGCTCAATTTGCTTCGCCTCAAACTTTTTTTCTCGAGTCTCAATTTCTTTTTGACGAGTTTCATTTAGTACTTCCATTATGTTCAACTTTCTTCATGCATTAGACCATAATTCTTCATACTCTTCAATTGCTTCTACCGTACTTGTCTTCCCTTCTCTTTTTCCTTCCTTTTAGCTGCTTTCATACCTTTAGGACAAACCGGAGATTCAACATCATTCTCATTTGTTGGTGCTTAATTTATTTCTTTTCGCACTTTCAGTAGTTGAAGGAGTTATTCACTTGGGCTGTCTCCGAAACCCAAACTAATGTCTATTAAAGTTAGACTTCTTTTTGTATTTAGCAGAATGAAGTATATGAGCTCTCTCATTTATGTCGTCCAAGTTTGAACCGCTCTTAATTGTATTTTGAGCCTCTTCATAACACGATCCAAATTTCTGAACACCTTCATTTATTCGTTGCCACCTTTTTCTCATAGCCACGATCATGACACCACTAAGCCCCGAGGGTACCATCACCATGCCTCATCGTCAAATACTGTACATGGTAGTGTATGGACGTAAATTTGAAAAAGAGAAGTGAAAAATGAAGTTCTCACTTCACTAATTTATAGCCAAGAAAAATGGTAGCTTAACCGATTAAACTTCTCATGGCTAGTAAAAAGCCCACGAAGTAAATTGGGCCTCGAATAAACACGGCCCAAACATCGACGAGGACTGGAACTATCTTTCGAAACATGACAAACAAATATAAAAGTTTGGGTCATAACAAAGCCCAAAGACCTGTGGGTCAATGCTCAACCGTTATCACAATAAAATTCCTCGAATGACCTCAATGAATATGAATCTTTGTCGACTAGAAGTCGAAAGATGGCCAAGAATCGACCAGGAACATCAATCGACTAGAAGTCAAAAGATGGCTCAAAAACGACCAGGAACACCATTCGACTAGAAGTCAATTGGTAACATAAAAATGACCAGGAACACCATTCGACTAGAAATCAATTGGTAACATAAATTCGACCAGGAATCTCATTGACTAGGAGCCAAGAAATGGCCGACCTCAACGAATATGAATCTTTGTCGACTAGAAGTCGAAAGATGGCCAAGAATCGACCAGGAACATCAATCGACTAGAAGTCAAAAGATGGCTCAAAAACGACCAGGAACACCATTCGACTAGAAGTCAATTGGTAACATAAAAATGACCAGGAACACCATTCGACTAGAAATCAATTGGTAACATAAATTCGACCAGGAATCTCATTGACTAGGAGCCAAGAAATGGCAAACGACCAGGAATCCTCGACGACCAGGTGTCAAGAACGACGCCTCAAACGACCAGGAATCGTCGACGACCAGGTGTCAAAAACGACACTTCAAATGACTAGGACCCTGGTCGAATAAACGACCAGGAATCCTCGACGACCAGGGTCCACAAATGGACCCAGGGATGACTAGGAATCCTAGCCGACTAGGAACCAAGGAAGGAACCTTGGCCGACCAGGAATCCCTGTCGACCAGGGTTCCACAAGGAAGCCAGAAATGACCAGGATCCTGGTCGAACTCGACTAGGATTCCTGGTCGAAAATAATGCTGAAAATTGCCAATAAATCATTAAAAATGGTTTAAAAGGAAAATAAATTCTGGAAAAATCTCTATAATTAGAGAAAAATTCCTAGAAATTAAGGAAAAATACATGTGGGTACAAGAAAAGAATTGTGAAAAAATCTTCATAAATAGAAGAGAACCTCGATGACAAATTCATAAACCTTAACTTCTGCAAAGTATTGCACACTTTACAGAAGTTGGGGGCAAATGATATGGGCTAAAAGTAAGCCCTAAAGACACGATTAATGTGGCATTAATTGTACTTAGTTTGGTCCAAAAGGGAGGCCCATTGAATGAGGCTTGAAACCCTAGTTAGCAAATAAATTCGTAATTAATTAGCTAAATATACAGCTAATTAATTATGTCAAAATACATGGAAACTACTTCAAGGAGTAGCCCCCAAGACACCTCAATCAACAAGGAAACTTATTCCTACTTGGAAACTGCTTCTATCACAAGAAGAATCCAGAATTCTTCTACGAGGTGGCCTGCCCACCAAGGTTCCTAAACCTACTCTAATTCTTAGACTCTCTACGTCTATATAAAGGGCCTAACCCCTTATTATTAGAACTAGGTCTTGGCTTCAGTCCCGAAGGACATATAAGCCACTACGTCCTTGGTGTGCCCTGGCCGCCATAGCCCCGAGGGTATCACCAAGAACTACGTTTTGGCTTGATTCTCAATACGCTTGAGATACGTAGGCATCTTGTGAGGGCAGTATTAAGCTACGAAATACAAGCTCAGCCATTAAAGCTCGATAAGCTCCGACACGCATCGCAATAACTACACCCTAGTTTTTATTCCATAACAGCTTGTATTTTTATTTGTTCCTTCTTAATTAAATGTTTTGTTTATATTATATGATTTTTATGCTGTGTTATAGATATAATTCCAATTTATGTGATTTTAATTCTTTAATAAGTTATATGTAGTATTGAAAATGATGAGGCAAAGAAGACGTTGCTTAGTATGATTCGTGAGAAATGGCCCAGAGGTCATTATACATATAGTGACATTATTGTACATGATCCCAACTGGTTAAATGATAGGGTTGTGGAGTTTCAAGTAAGTAATTTCACATGATTTTTTGGATATATTTGTTTCTTTATTCAATGATAAATCTGACCCTTTCACTTGTTTCTTGATTTGTAGAAATATTATAGACATGAAAAGGGGCAACATCATTCAGAAGCTAGAACAATTATTGAGGATCATATAAAGGTCACAATAAAGAGGACTATGAACGAGCTCAAGAGAAGAGTTGAAACAAAATCAGGAGAAATGGGGGCAGATAAGTTGTCATTGAAGCTGCCATATTGGTCGATAAGTTTTTGGAAGGACGTATTGAATTATTGGGAGATAAATGAAGGGCACTTACATAGGGCATCGGTTGGACCCACCAACCGCCAACGTATGGAAAGATTACATAGTACTGGTGCTTGGTCATTCAATGTTGTGCGAGAGGTATAACATTTTTATTTACTTTTATAATGCCAACTATATATATATATATATATGCTAATATAAGCTATTTTTATTATTTGAAAGGAACTTACAAAAAAGAACAAGAAGAAGCCGACAAAACTTGAAGGGTGGGATAAATGTCATAAGAAGAAGGGTTCCGATCCAGAAAATCCCATCTACACTACTCCGGCCGCCATGCGCATTGTGGTAAGGATAATATTTTATAGTATACCATGCATGCTTTTTTATATTATAAGCATCTTGACTTATTTTTTGTTCTAATTAAACTTGAAATAAAATGTGTAGGAACAATATGCCTCCATTCTTGACCGGATGCCCGTGGAATTGACTCAAACGGGTGAGAGAGATGAGTCATAGGATTGGTGGTTGGAAGCGATGAGGGTCCCCCAAGGTGAGAGGCCGAAGAAAAATTATGTTGTCGGATACCCCCATACTCGAGCCACCGATCTCATTCCTACACTAGTTGCACGCTATCGAGATTCCACCCGAGATGAAGCCGGCTCATCCTCGTCCACTCCTAGAGCTCGTGTAGTCATCCCGGACAATATATATCTCAACATCGTCCGAAATGTTCTTAGCGAGATCCGAGCCGAGCCTACTCGATTTGCTCGTCAAATGTCCGATGAGGAGTTAAACAAATTTGCACAAACTGGCCTCACCGCCTCGGATCCCACTGCCCATCCAAATCAAAAGTTGTAATGGAATTATCTCATTGGCCAGGAGATTGTTAATATCATTTCTACAATGATTGAAGTTGTAGTTTAGAAAACCGAGGCTCAGGTTCAAGAGGTATATATTTAAGCCTCAATTTTGATTATCATTTTGAATTTTATTTCTTCTTTCTAATAGGTTTATATATATTTTGTGCATTGGAAAATGATCGACGAGCATCAGGAGATAAAGATTATGCCTCCGAGGACGAGACGGCTGATGAGGACGGCGATGATGACGAAGATGATGGATCATCTTTCGTTTCTATGTCGGATTAATTTGCTTAAACAATTGGATGTTTTGTAGAATGTTTAAAAGTTGAACTTTGATTAATAATATCCTAAAAATAAATATTTTATTTTGAGTTTAGATTATTTCTGATTTGTGGTGATTTTATTCATCTCGGTGCTTAATTTTCACTGGTGTGAGTGACTCCATTAGAAGGCTGATCTACCCTCCACTTTGTGATTTTTTGAAAATCAATTAAAATTATATGCTAAATCGATAATTAAAAAATTAGTAATTTTTTTGAAGTTCCAAATGAGTTTCAAAATCACTAAATCAGTGATTAATATTTTACTTAAAATTCTAGTTACATGCTAATTCATCTGCAGCTATATAGAAATTTATATACATGAATTGCAAGGGCAACTGTCCAAGTCAAAGAAATAAATTGTAGCAATAGTGTTCAACTCTGCATACGGATACAAAGCATAATCTTGTATTTATTATAGATCTTAATTATTACACAGGAGAATTAATATCCCGGGTGATGAGAATACATATCACACATTTTATTCTGTATAGTGATCTCTTCCTAATACAAAGCTCGGGGAACTAAAATCAAACACGTACAAATAGAAGGGGACCTATTACTTGGTCGATCTATGAATGATTGAACGTGACATGCATCGATCAATTCCATAGACTTTATTTAATTAAGTTTTATTTAAGTATTTAACATAACATCGATATGATAATGATACCTCATAATATCGACGATTGGTCAAGTGGTATAAATGAAATTTTTAGCAAGTATTAAAAATATTTTCAGATTACCGACCCTGTCAATGCCCCCTTTGGTGAGGACTGATGAAAGAGTTCCACTGGTGGGCAGGGTGGTGTTGCAAGCAGTGATAGGCGTGGTAACAACTGCCGTACAGTTTTTGATGGTTCGCAAGTAAACTATAAGGGTTTTAATAGCAGAGTTTCCAGGAGGATCTACCACAATGGTAAACGCTCCATTTGCGTTTGTTGTACTACTTGCCACCGTCGCATAACTTCTTCCGCACTTCAGTGCCACCGTCGCATCTGCACATACGTTCACAACATAATACTATATGTTATATCACATTTTTATATGTATGATCGCATACATATAAGTCTCCGATTACTATTCCATATATTTTTCAGAGATTAGGTAAGCGTCAAAATAAATCTTATACTTAATTTTAAGACTGAAATGAGATTTAGGATGAAAAATTTCACTAATTTATTCGTTATCTTTGTAAGTGTGTTAATAGTTCCATTGTACTCATGCATATACTTACTAGCGAATGGGATGCCATTGGGGAGAAGAGTGGTATTGACAACACAACGCACAGTCCCATTGACGTAAACGATATTATTAACCTCGACAAGGTTAGCCTCAACAGAGGAAGGAGCTGCCATTAATGCCGAAATGGCAACCAAGAGGGTAAGAAAGAGCACGCTGTTAAAGAAGGCCATTGAGAATGGAACCCTAGCTAGCTAGCTTTTAGTTATTTCAGAAATAATGTAGCTAGCAAACTAGTTGATGACAAAGGATATTGTATTGATGGGAATTGTGGTAATGTAGAAGGCCTTATTTATACTACTCTGGATCAGAGTCATGCCCAATGTTGCCCTTGTAATTTTGCCGTGAGTCTCTTGGTTACCCTAGTACATATGATCGAACTAGCTAGCTAGATACTGGTTAAAACTTTAAATTTTTTTAATCAAACGTAATAACATTATGATTTAGTAATTTTGCATTAGATTATTTGTGACAAAATTACTAATTCATCTCTGAGCAATTAAATATAATGTAAAATTTAATTACATTACATTAGCCTAGCTAGAACTTTGCGGTCTTCACAGAAGGGATGTAAAATTTCAGATTGTGCAAATCTAAACTCTCCATCAGATGCTTTCCGCACCAATATTTTCCCTACAGGGGATCCTTTGGCTAACAATTTTTAGGACCTACTTCTTTCTGCCAAGTGTAATACCTCACACTCAGGTAAAAGAAGCGTTGAAAAACTTCACCGGCCTAGTGCTTATTAGTTAACCCACAGGCACACTACCTTGTGCCACTTAGTACTTGCAACACGCGTAGTCATTCATATATATAACTAGTTTCATTTTTTCTGTCATGCATTCTTCTCCGTCAATCTTTCAAATTTGCATTCTACTCCTTTTCGAATTGTTATATAAATTTAGAATGTCAAACTTTTATTGTAATATACTAAGATAGTTTTAATTAATCATAATAACAATGTAATTCAAATCAGCTATAGTACTGACAAGTGCCTCGTACAGTTATACATGAAAACAAAACTTTGCAGTTTACTCTAATCACCCACCAGTTTACCAATTAAGAAGAAGATATATAATCTTTGTATACGTATTACATATGACAAACTTTAGTTATTGTGGTCTTCACCCAATGCTGCAAATAGGTAACTCTCTATCCGTCCCGCAGTTGGGCATGCTAGTTAGACTGCAAGTTGATGAAAAACAAATTAAACCTTTGAATATGAGCTAAACCTCACACTACTCTCTATCCTTTTGTACGAGGAATCACACCCCACACACATATAAACGGATATTCGAATAAGATATATACTAAAATGAGAATCGAGTCTAAATCTCAGACTTATATTTTATAATAATATTTTTTAATCACACATTTATTACTGCACTCTCACACTAATCTGTTCATCTGTCTCGCCTACCGCGTAATCAATCTCACACCTTAACTATACATACATATACACACACATAATATATATTTGTATACATATATTTCATCTTCTTCATGAAGCAATCATTTTCTCTGATATATGAGTAATTTGTACTGTATCGTCATGTCACACTTTTCTATTATTTAGTTTATTTTTTAATCGAAATCTGAATAAGATTGCCCTCGGGGCTTAGTGCCCATGGGGCATATTCGATAAAATATACTTTTCGAGCATAAAAGGAACAAATGAGAATGAACCAAAGTGCCATCCAAGCTTGACTTTATTCCTTTATCATGAATGAACCTTCATTAATAGTGCCTTCGAGGCTAAAGTGGGCGTAGTTGAATTCTTTAAGCATAATAAACCTTCAGGTTGGAGGCATGCCAAGTCCTTGGCACCTCAACATCTTCTAGGGTTTCAAGGATGTATGATCCTCCTCCCTTAACTCGTTTTATCATGTACGGCCCTTCCCAGTTGGGGGCTAACTTGCCCTTGGGGCCTACTCCGGAAGCTTCAGCTTTTTTGAGGACTAAGTCCCTTTTCTGAAAAACCTTTCTTTAACCCTTAGGTTGTAGTAGAAAGATGATCTCTTCTGATATTCAATGATTTTTGCATGAGTCTTGTCTCCGACTTCATCTATCAAGTCTAATGCAAGCTTCATCCTTCTTCATTTTCCTCGGGCTCAAAAGTCTTGATTCTTGGGGATACATGTGATATCTCAACTGGAACCACTTCCTCGGCTCCATAAGCTAGGAAGATTGGAGTTGCATTAGTAGTAACTTTATGAGTGGTTCTGTATGCCCAGAGTATTGGCAAAAGCTCATCTACCCATGTGTTAGCAGAACGCTCGATCCTTTTCTTGAGACCATCAAGGATGATTCAATTGGCTATCTCAGCCTGCCCATTTGCTTGGGGATGTGCAACAGAAGTGAAGCGTAGATTGATGTCATTATCATTGTAATATCCCTTGAATTCTTCATTATTGAATTGTGTGCCATTGTCCGTCACCAGGATTCGTGGTATTCCATACCTACATATGATGTTTTCTCAGAAGAATTGAGCTACTTGTTTTGTGGTTATCTTCGCTAGTGGTTTAGCCTCAATCCATTTAGTGAAGTAACCAATTGCAATGATTAGGAACTTTCTATGTCCGCTAGCCATTGGAAAAGGTCCAAGAATGTCCATTCCCCACATTGCAAAGGGGATGGTAGAATTGATGGATGTCAACATCTCAGGTGGTTGTTTGACAACTGGTGCATGTCTTTGGCACCTGTCACACCTTCTTACATATTCTTTTGAATCTTTTAACAAGTCAGGCCAATAAAAGCTAAGGCGGGTGACTTTGTGAGCCAGAGCTCTGCCCTCCAAGTGTTGACCACAAATTTCTTCATGTACTTCTTTCAAGGCCTCATGGGCTTCATCTGGCCTGAAACATTTCAAGTATGGAATAATAAAAGATTTCTTATAGAGAATTCCATCAATGAGAGCGTACCTTAATGCCCTTATAGTAAGCTTCCTGGCTTCCACGGCATTGGTAGGTGTCCATCCAGATTGAAGGTGAGATTTAATTGGATCCATCCAACAACTGCCCATGTTTATCGGGGTTACCAGCTTTGCATTGATGCTGGGGGTCTTCAAGATTTAGAAGTAAACACTTCTCATATGTTCATTTGCTTCTGACGAAGCGAACTTTGACAAGGCATCGGCCTTTAAATTCTCTTCTCTAGGAACATATTCCATCTCACATTCTTCAAACTGAGTCATTATGGCTTTTACTAGTCGGAGGTATTTAACCATGACTTCTTCCCTTGTTTCAAACTCCCCATTTACTTGGGATATAACCAGTTTTGAGTCTCCACGGACTTTAAGGTGTTTGGCTTTTAGTGCCTTGGCCAAGCCCAGACCTGCTAACTGAGCTTCATATTCAGCTTCATTATTGGTTGTTGAGAAATCAAGCTTAATAGCATACCCAATGACGAATCCTTCAGGACTTTGTAGCACCAAGCCTGCTCCACTAGATTTTGTTTTTGATGCCCCATCAAAATTGAGCACCCAATATTTTTTAGGAGTTTGTCCTCCTTTTTGTGTTGTTTCCTCACTATCCTGCCCCTCGACTTCTTGGTCATCGATAGTACATTCGACCATGAAGTCAGCAAGAGCTTGAGCTTTAATGGCCATTCGAGGCTTATACTTGATGTCGAACTCTCCTAGCTCAATAGCCCACTTAATTAGTCTTCCACTTGCCTTGGGGCTGTGTATGATGTTTCTC
This sequence comes from Oenanthe sinensis, assembly GCA_028671895.1. Lineage (NCBI taxonomy): Eukaryota > Viridiplantae > Streptophyta > Magnoliopsida > Apiales > Apiaceae > Oenanthe > Oenanthe sinensis. The sequence goes on along the minus strand of CM053811.1, from coordinate 48,524,603 downwards.
AGAGGTTGGTCAGTTAATACTTCAATTTTATGTGTTTGAAAGTAAGGTCGTAACTTTCTTGAGACCATTACCAAGGCCAGTGCAAACTTCTCAATTTTAGAATAGTTAAGTTCCGCTCCATGCAAGACCTTGCTTACATAATAAACTTGCTTTGAATCTTTGCCTCTTCCTTTATAAGGACAACACTCAAGGCCTTATCAGATACGGCTAAATACAGGTTTAATATGCTTCGGGACTAGGCTTGGCCAACAATGGAACTTCAGCCATATATTTCTTCAGTTCCTCGAAGGCTGCATGACTTTCTTCTGTCCATACGAAATCCTTTACTTTCTTCAACGTTTTGAAGAAGGGTAGGCATTTATCCCCATATTTTGAGACAAACCTTCTCGTTAATTTTTGGACATCTCTTACTATATTTGGGGGTTTCATGTCGAGTATAGCCTTAATTTTGTCAGGATTGACCTCAATCTCCCTTTTAGAGACCATCATTCCTAAGAATTTTCCAGACCCTATGCCAAAGGCACATTTTGCAAGGTTTAGCATTATATTTTCGTGCCTTAGCACTTCGAAAGCCTCTTTTAGGTATTCAATGTGATTGGCCTTATCGAGGCTTTTGAGTAGCATATCATCAACGTAGACCTCCATGGTTTTTCTGATGAGATGCTTGAATATTTTGTTTACTAGCCTTTGATAGGTGGCTCCTGCATTCTTTAACCCAAAGGCTATAACAAGTTAACAAAATACACCAAAGTCAGTGATAAAAGATACCTTGGCAATGTCATCCTCGTGCATCTTAATTTGATTGTATCCACTAAAACCATCCATGAAGCTTAACATCTCATGTCCTGTCATGGCATCTATAAGTGCATCGATCCTTGGGAGATGAAAGCAATCATTTGGACATGCATCATTCAAATCAGTGAAGTCCGCGCACATTCTCCACTTTCTATTGGATTTCCTGACCATTACAGGGTTTGCAAGCCATTCGGGAAACTGAATTTCATTGATGAATCATGCCTCTAAGAGCTTTTCCACCTCTTGCTTTATGGCTTCTTGCCTTTCTAGAGTGAAATTTCTCTTCTTTTGTTTCACCATTTTTCGTTGTGGATCCACGTTAAGCATATGAGTGATCAGTTTGGGGTCAATTCTCGGCATATCAGCGGCTAACCAAGCAAATAAGTCCCCGTTTTCTTGCAAGAACTTTGTTAATTTTTCTTTCATAGGCTCTTCTAATGAGGCCCCAATATAGATTACTTTCTCCGGTTCTCCTGAAACCAAAGGAATTGGAATCAAGTCCTCAGCTGGCTTTCTCATTCTTTCTTCATATTCTCTTGAGTCCATGTCCTCTATGGGTAGGACTTGCCCCCCGACTCTATCGGGTCTCAAGGCTACCACGTAGTAACTTCTTGCCATTTTCTAGTCTCTTTTTTCCTCCCCTACGCCATTTCTGGTAGGAAATTTTATCTTCATATGGTAACTCGAGGCAACAGCTTTAAAAGCATGCAAACCGGTCATTCCAAGGATCGCATTGTATGTAGAAGATGCTTTGATTACCAGAAAGGTTAGCATCTGAGTGGCCTATCGAGGCTCTCTTCCCATCGTCATGGGTAGTTGAATGGTTCCCTCCACTTTCGACTCCACTCCATTAAAACCATAGAGTAGAACATCCGAAAGGGTTAATTGGGAATCGTTGTACCCCATCTTCACAAAGCATCATGGAACAAGATATCAACTGATGCTCCATTGTCCACCAGGACTCTTTTTACTTCTGAATTTCCTATCAAAGGGGCTATGATAAGATGATCATCGTGGGAAAATTTTATTCCTTCCAAGTCTAAGTCATTAAAGGATACGACCACCTCCGTTCTAGCACGTTTAGGTGCTTCACCCATGACTTGCATAACTTCTCTAGTGTATGCTTTCCTTGAGTTTCTTGAATTCCCTGCAGCCGTAGGTCCTCCGAAAATCATATTAACAACTGGTCCCCAAGGCTGGGGGTTTCTATCTTGACTATCATTGTTATCGCGTCTATCATGGCTTCCATCTTTAGTGAACTTAGAGAGTTTTCCCCTTTTGATAAGGAATTCGATCTCATCCTTTAGTTGTCTACAGTCATCTGTATCATGTTCGGTATCCTTATAAAACTGGTAGAACGCGTTCTTGTTCCTCTTCTCAGGATCAGATTTTAGGGGTTTAGGCCATCTGAGGTCTCGGTCCCTTTCAATATCCATCAAGATTTGGCTTCGCGGCGTATTCAACCTTGCATATTCAGAGAACTTTTGTCCAAAACTATTTTTCTTAGGGGGGATTCTGAATCCTTATCTGTCTTGGAATGCTTGTCTCGGGCATCATACTCTTGATCGCCTTTTCTCTTCTTGTTGCTATTTTCATGTGTCGCCACTGATATAGTGGTTTTCTTCGTGCATTCTTCCGCTTATAAACTGGCTTATGAAGGCCTTGCTGAGTTCTTTAAAGGACCCAATAGAGTTGAGAGGTAACCGACTATACCAATGCTAAGCCATGCCCCCCAGGGTTTAAGGAAAAGCCTCGAGATGTGGGCGTTCATGACCGCTTCGGTAAAGGGTGGAGTTGGATCATCAGGATCTTCGAGTGGTAGCAACTCAGTGGGATCATCTCTTGTATTTTCCATTCTTCTCCCTCGAGGGGTTCCATCTGAAAGTGTTTGACCTAAAACCAATCATGTATGATGAGTTAGGAAAAACTTTCTGCTACTCTTATTTAATTTCATTTGATAATAATAAAGTATTTATTTGTTATGATACGGGCTTAATCTATTTGAAGTGTATTAAATAAGATGTTCCATAGTTTAGAGTAAAGCTTCTAGAATTATAATGAGATTGTAATAATGAGATCTAGAAGATAATAGCTTTAGACTTAAACAGTTCCCGATCATAGGATAACTAATTGGAAATTGGTAAATCCGTAAAGATCAGTACATACTATGATAGCTCTCTTAGGAGGATGTCTGTTATCATAGACATTTGTGTGGTGACACTATATCTAGTATGTAGGTGCTTATTAAGGAATAAGTTCACTGAACATGACTCGATAAGTAGAACAACTAATGGAGTTTACTCACGTGTCGATAGTTGTTTATTAAGTAAATAGTTGTACAAGTATCCTTAGACTTGAGATCGTTAGAGTAATCTCGTACACAATGATTTATGCTTTGGTTTAGTCCTTAGTCTCTAGGACATTCATTAGGTCCATTCTGGCCATAGTGATTTGTGTATGGAGATAGTTAACGGATCAATAAAGGATCTGCCCCTCCCAGTAAAGGAAGTGAATATCCTATGTTATTCTTAGATATGCAAGTTTAGGAATCTCTGGCCAGAGTGAATGAAATTAGAAAGAGTTTCTAATTTGCATTAAAAGGAACTTTGCATTATGAATAAGAAATCATATGATTAAATTAGATAGGCTTGACACGAGTTCCATGCCTTGTATTTAATCGGGATATTGAATGGTAGAAGGAATTAATTGTATGGTAACTAATTACTGACAGGTTCTAAGTATTCTAAGCAATGATTTCGTATTATCTGGATAGTCGCGATATGTTGAGAAGCATCACTCACGATGTAGAATAAATATAATTAATCAGATTAATTATATTTAATGAATTAATAGAATTCATATAAATAATAAAAAAAATGTTTATTATTATTTATTTCTACTACCGGCTTAATATTGAACCTAAAGAGCCACACCATAAAAGAGATTAAATTACAGATGAAGGAATAATTAATAATAGCTAGTCATTATTTATTTATGAAATAAATAATTACTTAGCAAATTTTATAAATTAATTAAATGAGATTTAATTAATTATAAATTATTTAAGATAAGATCTTAATATTATTAATTAAATATTTAATTAAAGTAATTAAATATGAAGAGAGAATAATTTTCTAAAAGAGTTTAGAAAAAGGAATTAATGATTAAAATAGTTTTAATCATTAACTAATTAATTAATAAGATTAATTAATTAAAAAGGGAACTAATAATAAGATATTTATAGAAAATATCTCAGCTGAGATATTTGTCTATAAATATAGGATTATAAACCATAATACTTAAAAACCCTAATATTTGTGAGAAATATTTTAAAAGGGAGGCAACCCTAATTTCCTCTCTAGCCTCCTCCTTCATCTTTTAGTTTGATTCTTGGTGGATATCTTTAGAGCACTCCACACTTGAGGGGTGATTGTAAGGATTGAAGAACAAGATCTTCTCTAGCTGTTGCCGGAAAGCAATCGAGGTATTCTTCAATTTATAAAACAGTTTTTGTATCTATATGTATGTATACATAGAAATATTTACAAATAAATGTTATTCAATGCTTCAGATGGTGCATAAATTCCTACACCATCTAGTTCTATGACGTCAAGAGCTTCACGCCTTGGGGCTGGCTTTGTGCTATGTCGACTTATGTTTTCTTTAGCTCTTTGAATTCGGCCTCGTAGGAAGTAATTTTCTGTTTTAGTGTCCTACGGGACTTTGAACATTGGCTTTCTACGGGTTCCTTACCATACCCGAGATACATGACAGGGTGTCTTGCACGCGCCTGACGCGCGTGCGCGCATGGGGATGTGTCAGAAACTTCTCGGAGCGCGTGCGGGCGCGTGAGAACTCAGAATAGGGCGTGTAATATACCATTGGATTTGTTTTTTCGAGACGGTTCTAATGGTATATTACAATAATTTTTCTAAAATTGTTTCGGACTATTTAGAGCTTCCAAAAGTGTTTTAAAGCAAGTTTTAACTATTTTAAGTTGCTTTTAAATACACCATGTGATACATAGAGATGTATAATGCTTATATGTTGTAATATATGATTTAACATGCCTACCTTATATTTATTCGTGATTATATATATGTGATATATGCTTGAATTATTATGAGATGATAGATTTAGGTGAACTTAATTAACATAAGGCGTATGTTAGACAATCTAGAATAGTGAAATTGTTTCAGCCCTTTATATACATATTATGAATACAATCATGAGATTTTTGTGTTTATGAAACACGTGATTGAATATGAATTTTCAACTTAAGTGAAAGGATGATTCTGTCAAATAATAGATGTTCTATCTGTAAGAAAATGGGTTATTAAGAGACGCCTCTTGACAATGTTCCACCCCTGGCCTAGGATGACTCCAAGTATCAATAGTTCATTTGAAATATTTAATCCAATCTAAAACAATCTCTTTATAATATGATAATGATTGTAACATAATATAATCCCCTAAAATATAAAGAATATCAAGTAGTAATTGGCCATAAAACACAAAGGGCTTGTGTTGGTCATAGCCTTCCAACATAATAGAAAGTATTTCTTGTTTTTGAAACTCTGTCATTTCGTGCTATAGCCGAGGGCGTTGTTTCCGAAAGAAGAGATACTTGTCTATAACATGAGATGTGTATGATGAATTGGAATCTTATGGTCGTTACGTGCTACAGCCATGGGCTATTTGAAACTAGTTTAATTATACGAGATGTTGGGATTGACTTGACTTAGAATATTGAGTTTGTCGTGCCACAGCCGTGACTCAAGTATTCAAGAGGCTAAAGTAAGATTATAGAATAACATGAGATGTAGCTGACAAGAGTTGTCTGCCTATTGAACGTTACATGGCGTTTTGTGCTACAACCGATGTTGTGTGATGGAATGTAGGATCCCCCTATCCCACTATCATTATGAATGCTTAATTTCAATAAGGGATATAGAAATTAGATAGAATAGTGGGAGGCACTTATGAATAAAGACCCGATTCATATGGTGTTTTAGATAATGAAATAGAGTATTTGCTTAATGTTGTTATGTGTTTATTATTTACAGATTTACTATATACATAATGTCTTCTGCACTATTACTCCGTTGCATGCTCGATGCACACAAATTAATTGGTCCCAACTATGCTGATTGGCTTCGAAACCTGAGAATTGTTCTCAGGATTGAGAAGAAGGAATGTGTACTAGACTCACATAAACCTGTTGAACCTGCTCAGGATGTACATAATGATGAACATATTGTGTATCATAATTGGATAGATGATGCAAGAGTTGCACAGTGTGTTATGTTGGGATTCATGAATGATGAGCTCCAAAAGCAACACGAGCATATGGATGCTCACTCTATCCTTATGCATCTACGAGATTTGTATGATGTGGCAGGAAGGACAGCTCGATATGAGATATCGAAGGAGCTGTTCCGTTGTAGGATGACTGAGGGATCATCTGTGAATGTTCATGTGCTCAAGATGAGCAATTTGATTGAGCGTCTTGGACAACTTGGATTTGTCATGGATGGGGAGCTGAATCAAGATCTGGTCTTGCAATCACTTCCAGATTCATTCTGCAGTTCGTTGTGAACTTTCACATGAACAAGTTGGATGTCAGCTTGCCTGAACTTCATAACATGCTGAAAACTGCTGAGTCGAATTTTCCCATAAAGAAGAGTTTTGTTCTTCTAATTGGTGAAGGCTCTAACCCTAAGAAGAGGAAGAGGAGCCCTTCTAAGAAGAAGAAGAAGGTAGGTGAGAAAAGGCCAGTTCCTCCAAAAGCTGAAGATCCTAAAAGCAAAGTTGTTTGCTTTCACTACAACAAAGTGGGGAACAGGAAGAGAAACTGTAAGGCTTACCTTGCAGAATTGAAGAAGAAGAATGGTGGTGAGACTACCGCTTCTACTTCAGGTATGTTCATGATCGAACTAAATATGTCACTTAATCAAACTTCTACTTGGGTATTAGATACCGCCTGTGATTCTCACATTTGCAATTCGTTGCAGGGACTAAGGAGAAGTAAGACTCTTGAAGAAGAGGAGGTGATCCTATGTATGGGCAATGGAGCAAGAGTTATTGTTGTAGCTGTAGGATCGTTTGATTTACTTATGCCTACGGGCAAGACTATTATTTTGGATAATTGTTATTTTGTTACCTCAATTATGAGGAATATTATTTCTATTCCCATGTTAGACTTGGATGGTTTTTCGTTTGTTATTGAGAATAATAAATGTTCAATTTTTAGAAATAATGTTCTTTATGATGTTGGTATTTTAAATAATGGTTTGTATGTATGTGACGTAGAACATAGTTTACTTCAAATTGAATATAGTAATAAAAGAAAAAGAGATGATGAAAATCTCACCTACTTGTGGCACTGCAGACTTGGTCATATTAGTGAAAATAGACTTAAGACATTGCATAAGGAAGGGTTACTAGAACCTTTTGATTTTGAATCATATCCTACATGCGAGTCTTGTCTGTTAGGCAAAATGACCAAATCTCCATTTAGTGGACATGGAGAAAGAGCTGCGGAGTTGCTTGGATTGGTACATACAGATGTGTGTGGGTCAATGTCCACGCAAGCCATGGGTGGATTTTCATACTTCATTACTTTTACAGATGATCGATCTAGATTTGGATATGTGTATTTGATGAAATACAAATCCGAAGCCTTTGAAAAGTTCAAAGAATATAAGTGTAAAGTAGAGAAACAAACCAAGTATAGTATTAAAACCCTTCGATCAGATCGATGAGGTGAATACTTAAGTGGCGAGTTTCTAGATTATCTCAAAGAAAATGGTATAGTCACTCAATGGATTCCTCCGGCCACTCCCCAGTTGAATGGAGTATCCGAAAGGAGAAATCGAACTTTGTTGGACATGGTTCGATCCATGATGAGCTATACAGATCTTCCAGTATCACTTTGGGGTTATGCATTGGAAACATCAGCATATATATTGAACAAGGTGCCTTCCAAATCTGTTCCTCAAACTCCGTATGAGATATGGAAAGAAAGGAAACTGAGTCTTAAGCACGTTAAGATTTGGGGGTGTCCGTCTTATGTCAAGAAAGTTGACCCCGGTAATCTAGAATCTCGATCCGTGAAATGTAGGTTTGTAGGATATCCTAAAGAGACTTTAGGGTATTACTTTTACACCGAACAAAGGGTGTTTGTCTCCTGACATGCTACCTTCCTGGAAAAACAGTTTATCCTTGAAAGGAATAGTGGGAGCAAGATTGAACTTGACGAAGTTCATGAAGAACAAACTACTACGATTCAAGATGAAACACCTGTTCATATTGAACAACCTTCCGTAGAACAGCCCATCCGTAGATAGGGCTGAGCAAAAAATAACCGAACCGACCGGACCGGACTGAACCGATCAAACCGCTTTTTACGGTTTTTTAAGCGGCTTGGTTTGATTTAGGTTTGATTTAAATGCAAATCGTTATTTTCCGGTCCGGTCCGGTTTTTATTTCTAAACCGACCATTAAGACCGAACCGGACCATTATAAATATATATTATTATATTTATATATATTATATATATATATAATATAAATTTGGTTTACATTTACCTATATTTGTCTTATATATAATTTTATTTTGCATAATATTTCTTCTAGAATTAAGATTGCTAGTCTGCTCCTGAAATGCATTTTTTTGTTTTGCATAATACTAATATGCCCATTTGGGCACATATTAGTATTTACGTAATGTAGTAAACTAGTAAACTGGTAATGTATGTACTAAAATTGACATACTTTTTGACAGTATTGTGCCAATGGATATGATTCAAGATGGATTTTTTATGCATAAAATTATCATATTAAATAGTTTGGTTTAAAACCGTAACCGACCGAATCGGACCATTTAATTGCGGTCTGGTTCGGTCTGGTCTAATATCCAAATGGTCTGGTCCAGGTTTGAGATATGAAAAAACCGCTACTAGTGGTCTGGTCCGGTTTAGCCGTTAAAAACCGACCGAACCTACCGTTACTCACCCCTATCCGTAGATCACAAAGGGTGTCTCGCCAACCTGAAAGGTATTATGGCCTTGTCATTGAGAATGACAATGAATTGGCGGTCATTGATAGAGACGACCCTATGACCTTCAACGAGACTGTGAGTAGTGTTGACTCAGAGAAATGGCAGAGTGCCATGAAATCCGAAATGGACTCCATGTATGCCAACCAAGTATGGACTTTGGTAGAGGCACACAAGGATATGAAGCCTATAAGGTGCAAGTGGGTATACAAGAGAAAGATTGGAGCAAATGGCCAGGTAGAGACCTACAAGGCCAGGCTCGTGGCAAAAGGATTCAAACAAAGACAAGGGATTGACTTTGATGAAACTTTTTCGCCTATAGCCTTGCTCAAATCAATTCGGATTTTGCTTGTTATTGCAGCTTACTATGACTATGAGATCTGGAAAATGGACGTAAAGACGGCCTTCCTCAATGGGGAACTTGAAGAAGAAGTGTATATGACACAGCTAGAGGGTTTTATTTCCAAAGGAAATGAACATCTAGTATGTAAGCTACTACGAACCATATATGGGTTAAGGTAAGCTTCTCGAAGATGGAACATCCGTTTTGATGAGACAATCAAAGAGTTTGATTTTATCAAAAACATAGATGAACCATGTGTTTACAAGAAGGTTAGTGGGAGTGCAGTAACATTTCTTATTTTGTATGTAGATGACATACTCTTAATAGGAAATGACATACCAATGTTGCAGTCAGTAAAAATGTGGCTATCAAAGAACTTTACCATGAAGGACTTGGGAAAAGCGTCCTACATTCTTGGTATGAAGATCTATAGAGATAGATCAAGAAGAATGATAGGTCTAACCCAAGGTACGTACATCGATAAGGTACTTAAAAGGTTTAGCATGGAAAAATCCATGAGAGGTCTCATACCGATGAGCCATGGAGTCTCCCTTTCTGACAAGATGTCTCCTAAGACACCTGAAGAAAGAGAGCGTATGAGTAGGATTCCTTATGCGTCGGCAATAGGATCTATCATGTACACGATGTTATGTACTAGACCTGATGTTGCTCACTCAATTAGTGTGACTAGCAGATATCAGTCAAATCCAGGTGAAGACCACTGAAAAGCAGTGAAGAACATCCTTAAGTACTTGAGAAGGACTAAGGATATTTTTCTTATTTTTGATGGGTATGAGTTGAAAATAGAGGGTTACACTGACTCTAGTTTTCAGTCAGAGTGTGATGATAGTACATCAATGTCATGGTATGTGTTTACTCTAAATGGAGGGGCGATTAGTTGGAGAAGTCGTAAGCAATCTACGACGGCTGACTCCACAGCAGAAGCAAAGTATATAGCTGCAAGTGAGGCTGCAAAGGAAGCTGTTTGGATGAAGAAATTTGTTTCTGAGTTGGGAGTAGTTCCTGGCATAGAGGGGCCTATTGTGTTATATTGTGACAATAACGCTGCAATAGCTCAAGCCAAGGAACCGAGGTCTCACAAGAATACCAAACATATATTGCGGCGGTTTCATTTGATTAGGGAGATCATTGAAAGAGGAGATGTCAAGATCGAAAGAGTTGACACACATAACAACATAGCAGACCCGTTCACGAAGCCGCTGTCTCAGTTAAATTTTGATCGTCATAAGGAGCGGATGGGTATTAGATACCAGAGTGATTGGCTTTAGGCCAAGTGGGAGATTGAAAGTGTTTGACCTAAAACCAATCATGTATGATGAGTTAGGAAAAACTTTCTGCTACTCTTATTTAATTTCATTTGATAATAATAAAATATTTATTTGTTATGATACGGGCTTAATCTATTTGAAGTGTATTAAATAAGATGTTCCATAGTTTAGAGCAAAACTTCTAGAATTATAATGAGATTGTAATAATGAGATCTAGAAGATAATAGCTTTAGACTTAAACAATTCCCGATCATAGGATAACTAATTGGAAATTGATAAATCCGTAAAGATCAGTACATACTATGCTAGCTCTCTTAGGAGGATGTTTGTTCTCATAGACATTTATGTGGTGAAACTATATCTAGTATGTAGGTGCTTATTAAGGAATAAGTTCACTGAACATGACTCGATAAGTAGAACAACTAATGGAGTTTATTCACGTGTCGATAGTTGTTTATTAAGTAAATAGTTGTACAAGTATCCTTAGACTTGAGATCGTTAGAGTAATCTCGTACACAATAATTTATGCTTTGGTTTAGTCCTTAGTCTCTAGGACATTCATTAGGTCCATTCTGGGCATAGTGATTTGTGTATGGAGATAGTTAACGGATCAATAAAGGATCTGCCCCTTCCAGTAAAGGAAGTGAATATCCTATGTTATTCTTAGATATGCAAGTTCAGGAATCTCTCGCCAGAGTGAATGAAATTAGAAAGAGTTTCTAATTTGCATTAAAAGGAACTTTGCATTATGAATAAGAAATCATATGATTAAATTAGATAGGCTTGACACGAGTTTCATGCCTTGTATTTAATCGGGATATTGAAGGGTAGAAGGAATTAATTGTATGGTAACTAATTACTGACAGGTTCTAAGTATTCTATGCAATGATTTCGTATTATCTGGATAGTCGCGATATGTTGAGAAGCATCACTCACGATGTAGAATAAATATAATTAATCAGATTAATTATATTTAATGAATTAATAGAATTCATATAAATAATAAAAAAAAATGTTTATTATTATTTATTTCTACTACCGGCTTAATATTGAATCTAAAGAGTCACACCATAAAAGAGATTAAATTATAGATGAAGGAATAATTAATAATAGCTAGTCATTATTTATTTATGAAATAAATAATTACTTAGCAAATTTTATAAATTAATTAAATGAGATTTAATTGATTATAAATTATTTAAGATAAGATCTTAATATTATTAATTAAATATTTAATTAAAGTAATTAAATATGAAGAGAGAATAATTTTCTAAAAGAGTTTAGAAAAAGGAATTAATGATCAAAATAGTTTTAATCATTAACTAATTAATTAATAAGATTAATTAATTAAAAAGGGAATTAATAATAAGATATTTATAGAAAATATCTCAGTTGAGATATTTGCCTATAAATATATGATTATAAACCCTAATACTTAAAAACCCTAATATTTGTGAGAAATATTTTAAAAGGGAGGCAACCCTAATTTCCTCTCTAGCCTCCTCCTTCATCTTTTAGTTTGATTCTCGGTGGATATCTTTAGAGCATTCCACACTTGAGGGGTGATTGCAAGGATTGAAGAACAAGATCTTCTCTAGCTGTTGCCGGAAAGCAATCGAGGTATTCTTCAATTTATAAAATAGTTTTTGTATCTATATGTATGTATACATAGGAATATATGCAAATAAATGTTATTCAATGCTTCCGCTGGTGCATAAATTCCTACATCATCTAGTTCTATGACGTCAAAGCTTCACGCCTTGGAGCTGGCTTTGTGCTATGTCGACTTATGTTTTCTTTAGCTCTTTGAGTTCGGCCTCGTAGAAAGCAATTTTCTGTTCTCGTGTCCTACGGGACTTTGAACATTGGCTTTCTACGGGTTCCTTACCAGACCTTCTCCTCCTATGATTAATATCGGTGCCTTCAGAGCTTTCATCGTCAGTTGAGTATAGTCTTGAGAAATCATGAACTCCTTCTCTACGCCCATAATTTTATGGGGGTTCCAACCCTCGGATGTAAAAGGGGGGGATAAGCTTGGAAGAGTCCAAGTCTAGGTTGGGTAACAGTGCTACTAGGGATAACAACAGTGGATATTTGTGCGTGAGGAGGAGCAGTAACAATAAAAGGAGTTTGAGTTACCTGAGATATAGGATTAGATCCATGAATGATTTCCTCAGGATTGGTAGAATGAACGATTTCACTGAACGGGCCAAGACTTTGAGTGCTAGGACCTTGAGTTCCAACATGAATATTGGTGGTGACGGGGACCTCGGTGGTTTGAGTTTCATCAGAAGGAATCACATCGGTCGGGTCTCCTGTGGTAGGGACTATGTCTTCATCAGCTCTTCGTGTCCTTGCCATGGTTGATGTTGTCTTCCCACAGACGGCGCCAAATATTATGGAATAAAAACTATGGTGTAGTTATTGTGATGCATGTCGGAGCTTATCGAGCTTTAATGGCTGAGCTTGTGTTTCGTAGCTTAAAACTGCCCTCACAAGATGCCTACGTATCTCAAGCGTATTGAGAATCAAGCCAAAACGTAGTTCTTAGTGATACCCTCGGGGCTATGGTGGCCAGGGCACACCAAGGACGTAGTGGCTTATATGTCCTTCGGGACTGAAGCCAAGACGTAGTTCTAATAATAAGGGGTTAGGCCCTTTATATAGACGTAGAGAGTCTAAGAATTAGAGTAGGTTTAGGAACCTTGGTGGGCAGGCCACCTCCTAGAAGAATTCTGGATTCTTCTTGTGATAGAAGCAGTTTCCAAGTAGGAATAGGTTTCCTTGTTGATTGAGGTGTCTTGGGGGCTATTCCTTGGAGTAGTTTCCATGTATTTGGACATAATTAATTAGTTGTATATTTAGCTAATTAATTAATTACGAATTTATTTGCTAATTAGGGTTTCAAGCCTCATTCAATGGGCCTCCCTTTTGGACCAAACTAGGTACAATTATTGCCACATTAATTTTGTCTTTAGGGCTTACTTTTAGCCCATATCACAAGCTTAGCATATTAAATTTCACTTACTGTCCCTCGCAGATATTGATACGTTTTGGTTTAGATGGTTGCTTAGATCCATAAATTCCACAAGAATGTGATCGAGGTCTCCTTGTCTTCGGTTGCCTCTCCTCTTCTTCGGTAGCCGTATTTTCCCTATTTCTCGATTCCATATCTGAATCATTATCCGACTTCGTTGTCTCATCTCGCAAGACCAAAGTGCCATTGCCTTTTGCCGTACTCTTGGGCTTTCTCTTACGCACCATCAATTTTTCTTTACCTTTTCCTTTTCCCTTGTCGATCTCTTTGCCCTTGTCATTGCCCTTGTCGATCTCTTTCCCTTTACTTGATGGTGCCATCATACACAACACCATCGAAATGAGAATGATTCCTACTAGCCAACTGAAGTAGTCCTAAAATGTTAAAAACAAATGTTAGCCAATAAATCAAAGCCAACTAACAATAAATCAAAACCAAACCCAATTAGTAATAAGCAAAACAATAAAGAAAAAACAACTACTAATAGTCATTAGTAGGAAAGACAACTTCAAATTACAAAGAAAAAAAACAATAAATCAAAGCCAATTAAAGGGATTCAATAGTTACTTGCTATGTGCATATCATGCCAAAAATATCATTTGACTTTCAAGTATTTAGTTAATCAAATTTGGAACCAGTTTTAAAACCCTCACCCCACCTATGATACTGATTAGCATTAACAAGTAAAAAATTACATTATATAGTTGAAGAAACTGAGAACAAAATGTATTCGACAAATAAAAAAGGAAAATACTTTGAAGATTAACTCTTGAGATAATCAATAACTTTGAAGATTTGAAAATACTTTAAGTAAAAAAGGAAAGATCAAATTACAAAAAGAAAATTCAACCCCATACAAAAATTGTAATGAGCATTTTCACCAAAAGCCATCAAAGGATTCCAACCTTAAATCAAGTACAATCAAAATTTAGCTAATAAGAATACTTAGTGTTATTTCTATAGACGTTCAAAAATTGACATTACCATACATATCCACATAAATGAAGCCAAATTAAAAACATTTAATCATCAACACTTGCCTATAACTTAATAATCCAAAGATACAGTTAAAAATTATCATTGCAAGTCAAAATATCAGCAACCAAACTTAATAATCCATAACTTAATAAATATTACCCATTGCCTATAACTCAAAACCCATAACTCAAAATCCACAAAATCAATCCAAAACTATTAAGTTGCATGAACACAAGAGCATAAAAATACAATTAACACAAAAAATACAAGAGCATAAACACAAATTAAAAAATATAAAAATATATATATAAACGAAATTGATAGTAGAGATATGAAATACATACATAAGAGAGTGAAATGGAGAAAGAAAAGTGAGAGGGTTTCATTTTTTAAGTCCTAATCGCCATTACAGAATTGATCTTCGAGATGAGAGAGAGGAGAGAGAGTAAACAGAGTTGAGAGAGTAGAGATGAGTATTGGAGAGATTTCATTTTTTGAGAATTGAGACTTGAGGGAGAGTTGAGAGCTAGAGAGGTAAAAAAGAAATAAACAGGTTTTTTTATTTATACCCAATATAAAATTGACCGATTGGCACCCGTGCAACTTACAAAACGACGTCGTTTTGTAAAGGCGGGTGTTGAAATTTTTCACCAAAAAAAATTTCCCCAAAAAAAAATTATTGAAAAATTTAAATTTTCAGAAAGTTTTTAAAAAATAATTATTATATTAAAAAAATATAACGATTTGTTTTGAGTCCATAATGGTCAGTTTTATTACCCTAGCGATCCGTTATGCTTACCCTAGCGGTTGGTTATAAGACCCTTAAATCTCGATTTTTCTTATAAAAATGTAGCTACCAATAATTAAATGATAAAAAAATTTGTACATAAACTAATATTTGTTGCTTTTAAACATCTATACGGCAATTTATTATTAATTTTGTTCTCATTTTTAAATGACATACACATTTTTCTTATAAAAGCATACTTGTATATATCGAAATAAGCTAATATTTTGTGTATAATCATATAATCCAAATATGTTAACATCGGTACGGTTGGATCATTTAATAAAAGTTTTTTTAGGTTATGTGAATAGAGTTTAACAATCAACTGAAAGTGTATACATAGAATATGAAAAGTTCATTCAAAGAAGAAATATTTAAAAAAAATATACAAAATTATGATACTTTTATATTTTATTAAAAATAAATATAATATGATATTAATTTTCATAAACATTAAATTTTAAATAATTTTAAATGTATAAATAATAATTTTAACTATAATTGAGGACATTAATTAAGAAAAATAATAATATTATATTAAGAAAAAATAAATTAAAAATAATTTTTTATATAAATTTTAAATATAATATCATTTATATATAATTTTAAAAATATAATTTCAATTATTGGATATTATTAAATTTAAAAATAATTTAAAAAGGGTCGGTCGGTTATAGGATATGGTGGTCGGTCATATATTACAACGGTCGGTTATAAGTGTTTTCGGTCGGTTTAGTAACAGAGATTCATGACAAATATTATAGCCAACCACCCTATTACCCACCGACCTATATGATTATGGTCAATTTTATGTTTGAATATGGTCGGTTATATGTTTTAGCGGTCATTTTTTTGGCAATTAGAATGGTCAAAAATGGCCGACTATGGCCATAATTGGTCGGTTATGAGGCTCTGCAAAAAAAAATTGCAACAGCTTTTGTGTACTACAATTAGCAACAATAAAACAACCACATTTCACCATATCCAACCATATCATCATAATGCAATACCATACAACACCAATTATATAAACAACTAAATTTCACCATAATTAAAAACAACAATTTCTGCAAAAACACATCATCATAATTATAAACAAAAACACATCATCATAATTAAATTTACAAATTAACGTTATTCAATATCATCAAAACCATCATCGTCTTCATCCTCCTCCTTGTCTTCTTCTTCATCTTCTTCTCCTTCTTCTCCTGCTTCTTCTTCTTCTTCTTCTTCTTCTTGAATAAAGGGTATTTGTCCATATTGTGCAAAATTAACAAATAGTAAAAATGAGCTCGCGTCATTAGATTTATCTTCTTGAAAAATGTCCTCTAAATCATTTTGAATAATGATAGATTCATCAATTGAATGACTTTTAGATTTGACCACCGTATATATTTTACTTTGCGGATTCAAAATACTTTGAGTGTAATATACTTTAGAGGCTTGACTAGCTAAAATAAAAATCTCGTTAGACCTTAACCTTGAAGTCATATCAATCGTTACCACAAGATTCTTGTCAATTCTCATACCATTACTGATACTATCAAACCATATACATTTAAACAAATATACATGATTGCATCCTTGATATATAAGTCTCACAATTTCTTTTAGTTGACCATAATAATCAAGATTATTTTCGTGTGAAGTACCTCTAACAAAAATACCAGAACCGAATTTGGATGTCTTTGAAAATTTATATCCATTAATTTGAAAAGTTTCAAAAGTCATGACTTTAAGTGCCGGTCCTTCAAGTAAGTCCCTGAACCGAGGCCTGTATACCTCATCGTTCTCGACCTAATGGAATATAAATTAAAAATGTAATGATAAAATTAATATTAAGAGTCAGGGTTGCAAAATTAAACGAATATCTTTTTTTAAAACCAAGCTTTAAAAAAATTTGGTATTAGGAAACAAATTACTTTTCCGACGCAATGGACCATTAGGTTCAAGAAATATCCAGTTTGTACCACAGAAACTACATTTTCTGGAATGCTTTAGTTGAAACCCTCTACCCACTTATCTTGCTCATAGTGGGAAAATCACTAATAGTCCACATAAGAGCCACTCTCATTATAAAATTTTGTTTCGAAGATTGATCATACATTTCGACTCCGGTATCCCACAATATCTTCAATTGATCAATGAGAGGTCTTAAACAAATATTAATATATTTCTCAATGTTATTCGGACTCGGCACTATATCGGTCATGAACTAAGGCTTTTACATATACATCGATGGAGGAAGATTATAGATAACTACTACCACGGGCCACACACTATATGTTTTTTCCCGGTAGGACCAAATGGGTTGAAACCATTTGGTACAAGACCGAAATATTACGAATCTCTTGAGCAAATGGTGGATATCGACGGTCAAAATTTTTCCACTCTTCTCCGTCCATGGGATGACTAATCTCTCCATCTTTGACATCTCGATTCTTGTACCATCTCATATGATCAGATGTATGCGCCGACATATATAAGCGTTGTAATCAAGGAATTAAGAGAAAATATCTTAAGATTTTTTTTGGTATTTTTTTACCATCTTTTCTCGGAACATCCCGATAACGATTTTTACCACATATATCACATACAGCTTTATCCTTGTCATCTCCATAAAATAACATGCAATCATTCTCACATAAATCTATCTTTTCATATTCAACCCTCAAACCCTTCATAATTTTTTTCATATCGTAATAAGTTCATGGCAACGTAAGTTTCTTTGGTAACACATCCGCAAGAAGTTTAAACAAATTATCAAAAGATTTATTACTACAATGTGAGTCATTTTTAAATTCCAATAATTTCGTGGTAAAACTTGATCTTGTAAATTTAGTATTTTCAGAATAAATAGGTGCTCCATTTTCAACAATCACCTTATACAATCTTTTAGCACTATCATTTGGAGCTTCTTCTACATTACTAGTTCCCGTTTTCATGGTGTCATAAAATTCATAATTTACTCCCATAAATTCATGTAACATCCCATTCAAATCTACCGGTTCTTCTACCCTTGGAGGTTCCCGATGACGATAACGACCCTGTAATTTTTTACTATCTTTTCCCCCCATAATTTCACCGTGCGACGTCGACACGGTATAACCCTCAATCATTCCCTTATATAATAAATGAAATCTAACATCATCAATCTCTAATCAATTTAAATTTTTACAACGTTTGCAAGGACACTTCATTCTACCCTCGTCCATTCCATTTTCGCTTGCAAATTTTAAGAAACTTTCAACACCATTTCTATACTCCGGAGTCAATGAAATCTTATCATTTTGTACTTGATTATTTATCCGACTTCAATCAATATATTCCATCTATATTTATAAATATGAATACAAATAAACACACATCGGTATGAATATGAATATGAATATAAACACATACACACATATACACATGCATACATATATGCATACATAGATATATTTAAAGTAAAATCTTACATTATATATAGCTCTTCTTTGATCTTCCTCTTCTTGATTTTCACTACTTGGTTTCTAACTTCTTTGAGTTCTTCAATTTTCTAACTTAACTTTACTCTTTTTTTTAAAATGAAATCTTACAGTAGCTAGCTTGTAATAATAAAAAAAAAGTAACTATTATTCATAATACGCCGTCGTTTATCTGTTATCGTACAAAAACTTTAATTTAAATTAATTAAATAATAGTTTTCGTACGTACGCCATGTCACCTTTTTAAACCGACCGATACCCTACGGCGGGGGTTTTTGTCTGCCGCATCATCAAAAATGACATCATTTTTTTTGCAAACAATATAACCGACCGATTCCCCGTCGGTCGATTTTAAGTCTCCGCTTTTATTTGGATCAATTTTAGTCGGTCAGTTTTAACTGTTTTCCTTATAGTGCTAGTAGTGGTTTGAAATATTACAATATTATACTTATAACTATCGATTTTGATAAATTTCAATTGTTTTGACTTGATTTTTAAATTTAATTAAAAGAAATACAATGCAAACTAAAACGATTGACAGAGAACAAATGAACAATGCATGACAGAAATAATCAAGAAACTAGAGTGTATATATATTAGTGATATTAATGATTGATCGCAGCTGTAGTTCATATATAGTCAATGCACACTAGAAAATCTCACAAGACAGCCGCGTGCGAGTATATAGTTGCAATTATATATCAAGTGGCAAAGGTTAGGGTTCCAGTGGGTCGACTAATATTATAATAAGCATTTTACTAAAGTTTTTCAACGATATATACATAGGTATGTGACAGAGATTTGAACGGTGTGAATCTAAAATATTACGGGTAGCCTTTCTGTGAAATCGCAAATAGGGTTAATTACCAAGGCAACCTTGGGGCATGCTTCTAATAATCCGATCCAGAGTAGTATAAATAAGGTCTTCTACATTACTACAATTTCCATCAATACAACATCATTTGGCATCAACCACACACATATATATACTTTTTTCAATTAAATAGCTGAAAGTATAGGGTTCCGTTCTCAATGGCCTCCTTCAACACCATGCTCTTTCTTACCCCCTTGGTTGCCATTGCAGCATTAATGGCGTCTCCTTCCGTTGTTGAAGCTCAGCTCATCAATAATATTATTAACATTACCGGGACTATTACTGGGAATGTGCCTTGTACACTCAATACCACTCTTTTTCCCAATGGCACTCTTAGTGCAGGCAACCCATTTCGCAGTAAGTATATGCCTGACAACATGAGTGCACACTGCATGAGAATATATATTACTCGTAATATATTAGCATGTGTAGTGTACGTATATATATTGGGGTTCTATATATACTCTTTTTATACAAGTTTCTACTCTACTTTCAGTAAGTATATGCATGGGTTTATATATATAGGGGGTTACTCAAGAGAAAACATTTCTTTTGGAGAAAACTAATGCACTATTTTGGTCCTTTGATTTTTTTCAATTCAATGGAAACTATCATCCCATTAAAATAACTTAATTTTAACTAGGAGGGTATTATAGTAAAAAAATTAAACTCATAATTATCTCATAATTTGTGCATTTATATACTTGAATACTTTCCTTATATAATTGAAATTAATTATACCTTATCTCTAATTTTTGCATGTGATCATAATACTTACCAATTTAAACATAATCATAATATTCTTTATTACATTCAAATATTTTTCTTACGTAAATGTTGATTTTATTAGATATTTGATTTATTTCTGTGTATATAATTATATGAATATAATTATTTTTTGTCTTAAATAACAATATTTATTATTTATTTTAATTTAGGAAAAACATAATTTTTAATATATGCGTTGATAAATTTGATTTTAAAAATTAATGATAAAAATGTCAATAAGATTCATAATTTTTAGATAGAGATTTTTTTATTCGTGAAATTCTTGCATAAATTTCAATTATATTATATTTTATAGAAAATGAGTTTAAAGTTGTTTTCCTAAATATCAATGTTGTTTATATTTTATATACTTTTCAGCTAAATCAATATTATTTTTATTAATAATGCTGAATATTAATTAAAAGTAGAGTTTTTAACTAAACATTTAGTTTTGATGTCATTCAAATCGAAATGATCAAGAAAACAAATATTTAAAAATTCGTCAAATAATTATTTCAATTTTTCAAATATTCCATTACCCACTAAATATTTAATATAACATTAATATTTACTAAGATTTCGTTAAGTGTTCTATTACGTATTTTGCTTAATATTATATTATAATATATAAAATTTGACAATTATTAATATTAAATATCTATTAAATGTTCTACTAGGTATTCTACTATTTTATTCTATTGTATAATAATTTTTATTATTAAATGTTGAATAAAATTTTCAAGATTCCATTGAGTATTCTAGTTTATATTCCACTATTTTTTTATTTTTTATTTCATTTAAAATTTTCAAGATTCCACAAAATGTTTTAAAATTCTTATAATATTTTAAGATTTTATTAAGTATTTTAATAAAATATTTTATTTAATTTTAATTTTTTTCAAGATTCCACAAAGTGTTTTAAAATTTTACAAAATATTCCATTATGTATTTTTATAAATTTTCAAGATTCCATTGAGTATTCTTATAAATTTTTAAATATTCTATTGAGTATTTTGTATTCTAAAAGTTTTTAGTATAAATTTTTTTAACTAAGATTCATCTGAGGATTCTACTAACAATTATTTTTATTATATTAAGATTTTACTAGGTATTCTATATTTTAGTTAAGATTCTACTGAGTATTCTATATTTTAGTTAAGATTCTACGAAGTATTCTTCACACAATTAATTTTATTATAATTTTAATTAAAATATATTTTTATTTATATTATTAATATTCGATTAAACATTATTATGTAATATTCTATATTTTAGTTAAGATTCTACCAATTATTCTTCAAACAATTAATTTTATTATAAATTTAATTAAAATATATTTTTATTTGTATTATTAATATTCTATAGAACATTATTATGTAATAGTAATACTCTATTTGTATTCCTCTGATATAAGATTCTATTACTAGGTGCTTTAAAATTCTAGTAATATATTCCGATATTAATCTAATTAACAAAATATTTCAATATAATGTTTGTTAGGATTCAATTGAGTGTTCTACTAATAATTTATTTTATTATATTAAGATTTCTAGAAATCTTCCATGTAATATTTAATTATTTTATTTTAGTCTAAAATTGTACTACATGTTTAATTAATTAAGATAGTATAAATATAAATATTCAAAATCAGTACAAGATTGGTATTTATGTTCAAATTTGATTGAATTTAATATCTTGATTGAAATGGTAATAAATTAAAATGATAGTTTCCTTTTTAGTTATATCATTTACTAGTAATTCATATAGTTTAATATTATTACAGTTTTGTCATTATTATTTATAACATTAATTACATAAATTCTAATAAGATCAACGGTCTAGATTGTGGTCTCTAAGTTTTCTATCTAAAATGTTTTCTCTGATCTCTACCCTATATATATATATATATATATATATATATATATATATATATATATATATATATATATATATATATATATATATATATATATATATATACATACATTAGGAAAGTCGTTCGGTTTATGTACGTTAAGAAGGAAAGTGAAAATTTCAAGGAAGAGTCTGAATACTTGTACTCTATAATACATGGGAAGTTAATTATCTTAATTCCCTTGAACTTAAGTACACTAAAAGTTAATTAATTCTCACATCCAACCACTACGTTTCTAGTGAAAATTTACACATATATATTTTTACTATCTTCCTTTTATGACAAATGACTTTTTAGTGTAAACCAAACCAAATAAGTACTAAGATAGTAGTTTAATTAGGGTAATAATATTTGAAGCTTGCCTTCCAGTTTAATTGTATCAAATTAAGTTGTACGCCTGTAAACGACTAACGTATTATAGAACATATATATATATATATATATATATATATATATATATATATATATATATATATATATATATATATATATATATATGTATATATATGTATATATATATATATATATATATATATATATATGTATATATATATATGTACATATATGTGACGAACATTATTTGATAGAATTGTATAAACTGTTACTATTATAGTGTATGCTAGCTATCAAGCATGGATATCATTTAACATTATATTGAATGCACAGATGCGGGAGTACAATTACGGTGCGGAACTAGTAATGCGAGTGTTGCAAGTACTACAGCAGACGCAAATGGAACGTTTAGCATTACTATAGATCCGCCCAGAGGCTTACTTGCTGCCCTTGTAGTTTACGCCACAACCTCTATAAATTGTTCGGTATTTGTTACCACGCCCCTCAAAACTTGCAACTCAACCCTCCCCGCTAATGGAACTCTCAGTTCACGCCTAACGCTAGGCCCTATCCGACTGATCGGTATTACAAAAACGTTATTTCTTTTAGCCAATAGGTTTGTGAATCGGCCCATTTAAAGTACAGTAACCTATCTATGTGTACATCGCAGAGTCGATGTTATATTAAATAAAACTTAAATAAAGTCTATGGAGTTGATGTGTTCAATCATAGAACAAGTAACTTTACACTTTATATATGTGTATGTTGTTGGTTGTATTAAGGAGAGATTACCCAAAGTGTGTGATATATATTCATACAGTGTGGAACAGTATTCCTATTTGCCGAATTCATTACAAATTATGTATCTGATATAATAACACCAATAGATTTAACAACTTTAATTGAATTTAATAGTAATCATGCAAATGAATATCCATGAATATATAGTTCTCAGACTGTTTGTTTGTTACAAACTGAGTCGCTGTATATATAGGTAAGAATTTCGATCACATATATACGTACCTCACCAAATTATCTCTAGCAATATAAAAATATATTGGATATACACCTATCTTTATCTTAATAATAACGGTTTTTCTGGTGTGTGCCCATGGATATACATTAAAAATTTAATTGTCAAATTTTGATTAGTTTTCTAGTCATTAATAATAATGGACCTCCTGTATGTACAAAAATCTTCACCAATAAAAATGAACCAACTCAACAAAAGTGTTAAAAAATTAGTATTTAGAGTGTGATCACGGACACACGTTAGAAAGACACTAATAATAATAGCTAATAGCTCCACTTTCGAGTTTTACTAGTCATGTTATCCATTTCGAGGGTTTCGAATCACATTTACACCCGTCAATGTGATTAATTAATCAAGTTGATAGCTAACCGCGGTGCATATATATATATATATATATATATATATATATATATATATATATATATATATATATATATATATATATATATATATATGCCTTGACTCAAGAGGAACTAATTTAATTGAGTAATCAAGTAACCATTATCACCACCCTTAATTTTTATATGAGATTAATGGATAAGATTAAGGGGTGTTTGGCTTAACTTATAAGTAATAAGTTACTTTTTTTTAAGTATTTTCATATTTTTTTTGAAAATTAATATTTATTTTAGAAATTTAAGACCAAATCTTATTTTCAAATTTGAAACTAAGTTATTTATTTTCAGAAAAAGTACATATATACCAATTTTTTTAACTTATAAATAGCTTATAAGTTCAGACAAATGGGGCATAAATAACTTTACTCAACTTATGCCTAACTACTCAAAGATCCTGGCTTTCGTGCTTTGGTGGGTCTCTGAGATCCTTTCGATGACCTATGTTGTGTTGATGGGATATCTACAGAATCCGATCATTGCGTAAAGCCGGCGATAACAACGAAATCGGGAAAAGTATACATAAACCACAGTTCTTTTCTATTATATTAATATTTTATAATTTTATAATATTCTATTATATAAGATTAGTATTACTTAGTGATCCCCGGCTTATTGAGTCCTTTCTTCCGCGATGATTGGTGTCAGTCTTACATCTGTTATCTTGTACACACACTATCCTCTACACATGTTCACACAAACTACTATACTATACACATCAATACAAAAACTTTATGAAAGGATAAAAACTAAAAAATTAATTATTTAAATAGCACACTCTACATTATTCTTTTATATATAAAAATATAGAACATAATGTTTTATAAAATTAAATAAAAATCACTAAACACATAATAATTAGTTCATAAATTTTAATGTGTATTATTTTAGTAGAAAATTAATATTTTTATAAACAATAACAAGTTATGTTCTATTAAAAAATAATATAATAATGTTTTAGAAAAATCAAAATGTTGACAACTAACATTAAATTTGATAAATAATCATAAAAACAATTATATCTTATAATATTAGTTTTTTATCATATTAAAAAACCAACTCACAAAATAATACAAAACACAAAAATACATAATTTATTATACAAAATATACAAAACACAATATAGAATATATTATAAAAAAACATACAAAAAACAAAATGATACGAAATAAATACTAAACAATACGGTACACAAAAATATTGCATTTAAAATTTTGTAAAACGGAACAAAATACTACAGAACACAAAAATATAGAATATATAATATAAAATAATACATAACACAAAAAATACAGAATACATTGTACAAAATACATAATACAAAAAAATTACAGAATATAAGTTACAGAAGACATACAAAACATTAATAAATCTTTTATTAAATATATATAAAAACTTACAAAATACAAATAAAATTTGTAGAACACAAAAAATATATAAAATATTAAAAAATACAGAATATAAAATGTAAAGAATATTAAATAAATATGAAACACTCAAAATTTAAATAATAAATTGAAAAATATTATAGAACAAAATAAATTTATAAAAAACTTAATATAGAGAATACATATAAAACAATAAATAAATCTTTTATAAAAAGAAATATGCTTAATAAAATATATTTTGTTTTAAATTGCATATTTAAAAATAATTTTTTACTATACTATATATAATAGTTTGTTATGTGTAATATATTATATAAAATAATGGTTAAAACATACAAAATTTAAATGTTGAAATACATTTAAATGTCGATATATGTAATATTTTGGGTTTAAGTCTTATTTGCTGATAATACGATCCAAATTTCGGAGCACATTCATTTATTCGTTGTCAACTTTTTCTTATAGCCACAACTCCTCTCACACCAGGATTATCTTCCTCACAATATTGCTGAACTTGGTCCCAAAATGCTTCGGCTTTTTGATCGGTACCCATCAGTAGATCAATTGACACATTCAACCATGCACTTATTAAGAGTTTATCTTCAACCCACTTCCATTGACCAGTAATTTCTCGTGCATCTTCAATTTCCTCATTATCATCATTTATATCAATAAAATTTGTGTTATTAAAGACAGACACTTGTAAACGTGGAGAATTTTTCATACTAGTAAGCGATTGTTGGGTTTCAAATTGTGAATTTGGAAATGGAGGAAATGAGAATGGATATGGAGAATTTTGAGGATATGGAAATGGAAATTGAGAAGCTTGAGAATGTGAAAATGGGTATTGAGAATTTGGGGTTTGAGAATTAGAATTAAAATTTTGTGGGTTTGGAAAATAAGAATTTGGATATGGAAATTGAGGATTTGGATTTTGAGAATTTGGAAGAGGGGAATTATTTGGATTCATTTTTTAAGAGAGAAAAATTAAAAATTTTGAAATATAAGAGTATGAATAATAAGAAAGGAGTATATATATGAGTAAAATTGTAACATTAATATGAATGTTACTAATATAGACGTAATGTTAAAGTTTCATTTTTTAAAAAAACACAAAACATGACCTGCACTTGTGTGGACAAATAATAATTAAATAATAAAAAGTTGTAAAGTCACAGGAGTTGTTCGTGGCCAGTAAAGCGGTCATGCCTACTTTTTGCTCTATCCATACAACGTAAAAAAGAAATAAAATAACGGGCACATTTCCACTTTGAGTGGCCCGAGGCACCAAATGACCTCCCATTGTGGATGTTCTTAAACTTAGCTCCGAGAATCAAACTTTGTACGAGGTTTTTTTCAACTTAATTGCACGTTGTTTTCTTTAGATTTGCACGTCGAGGTTCTTCAATTTGCTCGATACAGTAAAACAATATTGATAGAGAAGTAATGATATACTACTCTATTTCAGTATTTTGTTTATAAAATTAAAGAAAAGTTAAAAGATAATTAGTTAAAAACGAATTTGTGGATAAATTAACTATAAACCCAAAACAAAAAAAACACTTAGGAAGTAGTGTTTGTCAAGTTCAAATTTGTAACAGCGAACATTCAATTCAGAGGAAATTTAAAATAAAACCATTAAAATTCAAATAACTATAAACATTACCTATAAAATCAGCAAATCAAATCGCAAATCACTAAAATTTGAAAATGAATTATCCAAATATATACTCAAATCAAAAAATTTAAAAGCAAATCATCAAAAATTTTGAATGAAAATCAACTAAAAAATCAAGATCCAAGCAAAAATGTTTCTCTCTTGTCCGGTTTCGCTTTTTTTCGTTTATGTGTCTAATCAAACTATTATATTATTGTGACGAGATCAGATTTCAGACTTGAATAATTTGTTAGATTCATCACTTAAACGAATTTATTACCAATTGAATCGCTCCTATGGATGTCCTTAATTAATTCACCAACATAATTTAGTTATTGAAGAATTCAGTAGTAATAAACTAAATAATAGAAAAGTGTGACATGATGATACAGTACAAATTACTCATATATCAGAGAAAATGATTGCTTCATGAAGAAGATGAAATATATGTATACAAATATATATGTATAGTTAAGGTGTGAGATTGATTACGCGGTAGGCGAGACGGATGAACAGATTAGTGTGAGAGTGCAGTAATAAATGTGTGATTTAGATTAAAAAATATTATTATTATAAAATATAGGTCTGAGATTTAGACTCGATTCTCATTTTAGTATATAATCCCTTCGAATATCCGCTTATATGTGTGTGGGGGTGTGATTCCTCGTACAAAAGGATAGAGAGTAGTGTGAGGTTTAGCTCATAATCAAAGGTTTAATTTGTTTTTCATCAACTTGCAGTCTAGCTAGCATGCCCAATTGCGGGACGGATAGAGAGTTACCTATTTACAGCATAGGGTGAACACCACAATAACTAAAGTTTGTGATATGTAATACGTATACAAAGATTATATATCTTCTTCTTAATTGGTAAACTGGTGGGTGATTAGAGTAAACTGCAAAGTTTTGTTTTCATGTATAACTGTACGAGGCACTTATCAGTACTATAGCTGATTTGAATTACATTGTTATTATGATTAATTAAAACTGTCTTAGTAAATTACAATAAAAGTTTGACATACTAAATTTATATAACAATTCGAAAAGGAGTAGAATGCAAATTTGAAAGATTGACGGAGAAGAATGCATGACAGAAAAAATGAAACTAGTTATATATATGAATGACTACGCGTGGTGCAAGTACCAAGTGGCACAAGGTAGTGTGCCTGTGGGTTAACTAATAAGCACTAGGCCGGTGAAGTTTTTCAACGCTTCTTTTACTTGAGTGTGAGGTATTATACTTAGCAGAGATGAATTAGTAATTTTGTCACCAATAATCTAATGCAAAATTACTAAATCATAATGTTATTACGTTTGATTAAAAAAATTTAAAGTTTTAACCAGTATCTAGCTAACTAGTTCGATCATATGTACTAGGGTAACCAAGAGACTCACGGCATAATTACAAGGGCAACATTGGGCATGACTCTGATCCAGAGTAGTATAAATAAGGCCTTCTACATTTACCACAATTCCCATCAATACAATATCCTTTGTCATCAACTAGTTTGCTAGCTACATTATTTCTGAAATAACTAAAAGCTAGCTAGCTAGGGTTCCATTCTCAATGGCCTTCTTTAACAGCGTGCTCTTTCTTACCCTCTTGGTTGCCATTTCGGCATTAATGGCAGCTCCTTCCTCTGTTGAGGCTAACCTTGTCGAGGTTAATAATATCGTTTACGTCAATGGGACTGTGCGTTGTGTTGTCAATACCACTCTTCTCCCCAATGGCATCCCATTCGCTAGTAAGTATATGCATGAGTACAATGGAACTATTAACACACTTACAAAGATAACGAATAAATTAGTGAAATTTTTCATCCTAAATCTCATTTCAGTCTTAAAATTAAGTATAAGATTTATTTTGACGCTTACCTAATCTCTGAAAAATATATGGAATAGTAATCGGAGACTTATATGTATGCGATCATACATATAAAAATGTGATATAACATATAGTATTATGTTGTGAACGTATGTGCAGATGCGACGGTGGCACTGAAGTGCGGAAGAAGTTATGCGACGGTGGCAAGTAGTACAACAAACGCAAATGGAGCGTTTACCATTGTGGTAGATCCTCCTGGAAACTCTGCTATTAAAACCCTTATAGTTTACTTGCGAACCATCAAAAACTGTACGGCAGTTGTTACCACGCCTATCACTGCTTGCAACACCACCCTGCCCACCAGTGGAACTCTTTCATCAGTCCTCACCAAAGGGGGCATTGACAGGGTCGGTAATCTGAAAATATTTTTAATACTTGCTAAAAATTTCATTTATACCACTTGACCAATCGTCGATATTATGAGGTATCATTATCATATCGATGTTATGTTAAATACTTAAATAAAACTTAATTAAATAAAGTCTATGGAATTGATCGATGCATGTCACGTTCAATCATTCATAGATCGACCAAGTAATAGGTCCCCTTCTATTTGTACGTGTTTGATTTTAGTTCCCCGAGCTTTGTATTAGGAAGAGATCACTATACAGAATAAAATGTGTGATATGTATTCTCATCACCCGGGATATTAATTCTCCTGTGTAATAATTAAGATCTATAATAAATACAAGATTATGCTTTGTATCCGTATGCAGAGTTGAACACTATTGCTACAATTTATTTCTGACTTGGACAGTTGCCCTTGCAATTCATGTATATAACTTTCTATATAGTTGCAGATGAATTAGCATGTAACTAGAATTTTAAGTAAAATATTAATCACTGATTTAGTGATTTTGAAACTCATTTGGAACTTTAAAAAAATTACTAATTTTTTAATTATCGATTTAGCATATAATTTTAATTAATTTTCGAAAAATAACAAAGTGGAGGGTAGGTCAGCCTTCTAATGGAGTCACTCACACTAGTGAAAATTAAGCACCCAGATGAATAAGATCACCACAAATCGGAAATAATAATCTAAACTCAAAATAAAAATTTTATTTTTAGGATATTATTAAACACGAGAATAACAACTTACAAACAGAAGAAATTACAAAGCAAATTGTTAATAATTAAGCTCCCAAAATATACAAATCATATATCTTACTTTAACAGCTAAAGTTACATGTGATTTTAAATTAAATCTCTAAGTGCACCACCATTCTTATTTGGACAATATCTTTTTCTAGAATAAGAAGCCCCAAAATTCATTATTGGACTTGGTAAAGCCCAAGACCATGCCCAACTCCTACCCCTTCTTTGACCCAGCTGCTGCACCTCAGGCCCAGTACTTGCACTAAGCCCACTAAACAAACCCCCACATTTATTAACTCTCTCCCTCTCCCTTGACTTGCCTTCTCTCTGTGACGCCACTCGCCGGAGAATACAGTCACCGAAAAAATCGCCGGAAAAGCTCCGGCTCCCACATCCGACAGATCTGGATCTTAAAACCTTACAGTTAACTGAACTTTCATCACTTTCAACAGCAACAAACTCATTTTTCTTCATGCACGCCAACTGTCTGTGTTTATGCCGCTGAGAAAAATGAATGAATTTCCAAAATCTTGACTTATGGGGTGTGCTTAAATCTTGAATTTCATTCGTTTCCGTAAAATTTGCACCACAAACCCTAGGCATGACAGTGGATTTACTGCGGTGAAAAATGATATTTTTGGAGCTACAAGAGGCTGAAGAGGAAGGTGGGTCAGTTTTTTTCTTGGTGGAGAGAAATGGGATTCTTGATTTTTTGGTGGATATAAAAGGAGGGGGAGAAGGAGAAGATGAAGAAGAAGAATGAAAGTTAGCAGTAGTGTTTGTAACAGGAAAAGGAGAAGAAACTACTAATTTCCCAAGCTTTTCTTGGAGACAAAACACACATATACCACCAGCAGGGCTATTGTTTTTGTATGTATGTTTTATACATTGCATGCTACATGTATGATCTCCTTGAACAACTTCCATCACCATTTTTTGGTGCAAAAGAGAGACAACTAGAGTTATGGAGAGAGAGGGGGGGAGAGAAAGAGAGAGATTGTGGTTTAGTTTCAGTGAGAGTGAAGTAAGGGTGTGGAGAGACTCAAAGGGTCATGGATGATAGTCCCAAGAAGCACATGGTTACTGAGTTTATAACAAAGATAGTTCTGCATAAAGGAGTTCAAAACTTCAAGTATGTTTCCTTATTTATGTCTTCTATCATGTTCTCTTCATTATACTCTCAGGGGAAAGATGTGAAGTTATTTATTACTACTAATATTTGAACCTAATGTTTCGGACCTTCAGTATCTATGATTCTATGGTAGTATTTGTTTCTTAAGATGTTTTTTCGAGTAATATATTGAAATACTCCCTCAGTTCCATAATTCTTGTCTCATTTTGATTTGTCAAAGTCAAATTTTTTTAATTTTGACTAATAATTTAAAAATATTTATTTATAATTTTACGACTTTAAAAATTGATTCATAACGTAGAATAGTTAAATTTTATTATAATATTTTTAAAAATATATATTATTATATAATATGTTTAATTTGTTGGTCAAAATTAATTAATTTGATTTTGAAAAGTCAAAATGAGACAAAAAATATGGGACGGAGGGAGTACAAAACTTTTTTTTTCTTTTCTTTTAGTAATATTTATGATCACGAAATTAGCAGTTTCGAAAAATCTGCAAGCTACTTGACAATAGGTATTATTTGTTTTTTAAAATAATGTTCATGATCATAAAATATTTAGTTCTGAAAATTCTCGCAAACAAACTTGACAATAGGTTTGCCTCGTCAACTATTCGAATAGCAAAGTTATAAATAAATTCAATTAACAGGATTATGAATAAATTGTGAAATGATAATTCGAATGAAATTCAAATTTATACTACAATTCAACTGCGGAGTATTTCTTAATGAACTAAATTTTTTTATTTTAATAAATGAGCTTATAATTTTAGTGCTTGTTTGGTTTTGATTACATACATGAACTAAATGACTATAGGAATTTCTATTTCCTTTCTATAAAAAAATATGAGAAGTGTAATAAATTTGTTTTGTTGATAATTTTGCGCTTTATAACTGGTTACTTCTCTTATATTATTTGATTGACTTTATTTTTTATTTATGAGCTAGATTTTGTGTAATACAGGAATTGTGAATTACAAAGATAGGGGTATTTAAGTGACTTTCTATATTATATAATATAGATATTTGTACTTCCCAATTAAATTTATTACTCAAGATTTTAGATGACGTATTTCTACATGCGGTCAACAAAACGACCTCTAATAATCGTGGCAGGTTAAAATTCCAACACTAAATGCTGTAAAAATAACTGAACTCCTATATAAAAAAAATTATCACGCGTAATTTTAACATAAAGTATGCGCAGGAACGACCCCAAATTAAAAACTGAATCCGTGTAAAACTAGTTTGGCAGTTCAGCCAAACAATGGGAGCCGTAAAAAAAACACGATTGAAGCGTATTGAAGGTACGAAGATATTTTAGAAGATTAAGAAACAAGTCGAGCTAAAATCCAAAAAACATTTACTGTGTGGGCTTAATCAGAAACCATGTTAGCGCTGCATGGGGTGGGTTTGACGTTAAACAAAGATATAGGGACACTCACTACTGTTTCAGTTGATATCAGATGGAGAGTATTTAACATGGGCTGTTAACGTTCACACAGGTGTCTATTAATTCTCCTATTATTATAAAATACAAATTATTTTTATTATAATTTTACATAATTATTTGGATTTAATAAATGATTAAACAGACAATAAATAATGTCAGCATAATCTACGTATGGATTAGCGTAAACCACGGACGCCCAGGACCCAACCTGTCTCCCTGCTTGTTCTAAGTCGATATCACACATTCAGACCAGTTTTTAAGTTATCAACTTATCATACATTCATACCTTTTTTAAAAGAGGATAATATTTCAAGGGCTAATAAAATATAATTTGATTAATATCCCATATGGATTATACTTTAAATTCGACTTTCTTATTTCCATGATACATATATCGAAGATTATATGTTGGAAACAGCATTGTCAATAGGATAATGTCTGCTTAGTTTCATAATTAAAAAACTGTTTTTAATCTGTAAATAAAAACTTTTTTTAAATTTTAAAAACAGAAAATATATGTAATGCTAGGTTCAATTTCTAAAAACGATTCTTAGAAAATAAAAAATAAAAACTATTTTTAAAAATAAAAAATATGATAATGTTATTTTCTAAAATTTAAAATTTTGTTTCAATAATATTAAATATCCAAAATATATCATGTATAAGAGTGATGGTACTGGAGAGAGAAAAATCAATTTTATAATGTTATTAAAGAGAATTTTTTGAATTTTTAATATAAAATAAAAATTTTATAAAATTTTATTAATGGAATGATATTATAGATAAGAAACTTAATCTATAAACATACATACATAATATATATATATATATATATATATAGAACCTCCAATTCGACAATGGTATTAAAGATAATTTTCTGTTTTGAATATAATTAACTATTATAATTAATTACATTATAATATAATTATTTATCAATTTAATAAATTTTAAATAATCATTACTGTATATTATTTTAGCTAGTCTCCTTCACCACAATCGACTTGGTTCTTCCCTTTTTTATTTTCGATCCCATATTTGTTATATATTTTATTTATGGGTTAAGGAGCAAAAAACAACTCGTGGTTAAGGTGTAGCAGGGAAAGAGTTTTTGTAGTTTAAAAAGGCTCAAATAAGCCCCTAAAGCTTAAATTGTTGGTTCAATATAGCTCATCCAATTAATTTTTTTAAACCATAGTTAGCGTATAGTTTTAAAATATTTAAGATTTTATTATTTAAATTTTAACAACTATTTAAATATGTAAAAAATTATATAAAAATATTTTATATAAAATATTTAAAAAAATTGTTGATATAAAAATAAAAATAAATTCAAATCATATAAATATAATATTAAAATAAAAATAATAAAACATCAAAACCAAATTTTTACATCATATGAAATGCAAACCAGTGCTCATGTGTGTGTGTATGTATGTATGTATGTATGTATGTATGTGTGTGTATGTGTTTGTATGTATTATGATTTAATATTAAAATGTGGCTCATATTTAGTTAGTTATTAAAAAAATATAAATGTTTGTTGAGTAAGTAAAATACAAACTAATGTGTAATTTTTTTTTTGAATGGACTAATGTGTAAATTTTAAAAGTTAAAAATTAATAGGTAAATAATAATAAAAATATATGTTATATATATATTTTTTAATATTAATATGACAATTTAACAATTTATCTATTATTTTATAGAATTATATAAAAAATATATTAATTTATAAATAATAATGTCCTTAATAAAAAATTAATAATTAATAATATACGATATATATGTATATATATATATATATATTAATTTAATTAGATATTTAATAATATTTCTAACCATAATTAAAAAAAACTAATTAAAGAGACTATATTGAACCAACAATTTAAAATTTAAGAACTTATTTAAGTTTTTTTAAATCACAATGATTTATCCGCTTCTACAATTAAAATACAATTATTTTTTCGCTCATTAACCCTTTATTTATTTATATGTAAATGACTCTGAAAGGTATGGGCCTGGAGTATTCAAGAGGCCCCAGGAGCACCCTGCTTTTCTTAAGAGTGATCGGAACTTTTTCCTTTTTTCCCGGTTCTGTTTTTCAGTCTTGTCAGTATGTTTTAAATTCAGTATGTTCTAGACTTAAAAAAAAACATTCAGTATGCTTTAAATTCGTTTTCCTGACACACACAAAAAACAAAAAAAAAATCTTTTTCGCATCAATGGGCCTTCACTGTAGTTTTGGAACTGAAGCCCACCTCTGTAGTCTTAAGGGCCTACGTTTGGCGGTCTATTTAGTTCACGGCTTCATATGATTCGGTCTGAGCATTTTATTTTTCTGCCCGATAAATTAAAATTTCAATTTCTCGGTACGCACTAATATATTCATTAGCTTCTTCACGATGATAACATCAAATGCATGATATATACAGTAGAAAAATGGTACTGAGATTGAACTGACTTAGCTCGATTATGAAGGATTTTCATCCGCAAGTTGAAGAATATATTTATAATAATAGATTTCATCCCTCAAAATCTTTTAGTATTATGATTTGTCTTAATTCGAAATAAGGATTTGTAAACTATAAGATGAATCAATAAAGATTTTTAATCATTGGGCAAATGCTGATGTTGAATATAATATCATTGCTCACATGGATTAAGGATGAGTGAAACATGCATCAAATGCCAGTTTATATTTTAACTAGAAGCTTTCTCTCAAAAAAAAAAAAAACTAGAAGCTGAGATGAGGGGTTCATGTTGCAAGCCATCTTCAATTTCATCAGCTGAACTAATAGTAAAACAAGTCTTGGATGTCTTGGAATTTCTGTACATCCAGTAGAATACTAGTTGCACTAGTCCAAGCACCATCCCTATTGTCGCCGGGTCACTTTTTCGATTCCAAATTTGCTTCCCTGTGTGCCTGTCCTTGCACCAAGAACAGCAGCCTTCAGCGTTGCCTTGGATTTTCTGCAAAGCACACACTCACGCAGCGGATCAACAACTCTGGGCAGGTGTCATGGCAAGCATATTCATCAAGCAAATCAAATAAAACACACCAGCAATTATGGAAAAATGTCCAACCTTTTATTGTTCAACTCAATACAAAGGACTAGAGACTTTCGGACGAGGTTTACAACGGATTACCTCACCAAACACACTATAAAACCTACCCAAAATTCTCTAAGTGTTTACAACGATTTGCCTAACACAATACTAGAGAATACAAGTGTTTCTTCCTCCCTCTATATCTGTTTACAGATGAATGCCTCACATAAAATATATAGGAGCCACGAATTTGCACATATGGGTAGTTTATAAAACTGCATGGCAGTTTTGTAACTGCTGCCATGTGTCACAAAATTGTCCTTCAACATAGAACTGCCTTCTCAGCCTTTGTGCCCACATGTTATATATATATATATATATATATATATATATATATATATATATATATATATATATATATATATATATATATATATATATATATATATATATATATATATATATATATATATATATATATATATATATATATATATATATATATATATCAATATATATATATATATATATCAATATCCCAGCAATGCCATGTGAGTTGTCCATGATCTTTGGAGCAGTTTCTTTGCTTGGTAACCACCGCCAACCACCTATCACAAACCATGCACATGTTTTGCCTTCCTGGACCCCCACTTCATTTTGGATCACTTCTGACCCATTTTAGACAAGCCCAATAATCCTCTTTGAATGCCCAAGTAGTAAGCCACGCCCATTTAAATTGCACACAAACATGTTAAGGCTGCCACCATCAAAACAGCCCAGCGCCAAGCCAATTTGACTTGGCGCACATCTAACCAAGTAGACCAGCTTCCATCCTGTTTAGTGCCAATGTCCAGCCCACATTTCCTTAGAGTATTCCCAACCTGATTATGTCATTGCCTTGACCAACTTTACATAATTGACCTTGGCGCCCAACGCTAGCTAGCGCCGCGCCACACAAAACCAGTCACCAAACGAATTGCGTCCAGCTGACTAAACCCACAATTTGACTCTACCTTGATCAATTGCCCAACTATGTGTCGCCCCCACATGTATAAAGCCAACAGAACCAGCTCCCACTTTGACACTCATGCACTAGTGTCATGGCACTTCACTTCGCCGCCAAAACCTAGCTGTGCCAAACTGTGCGCCATGCGCCATGCGCTTCAACTAGGCCTATGTAAAAATCCTCAAGACCAAGGATTGTTACAAACCCTCCCCCACTTGATGAGTTTGATGTCCTCATCAAATTGCCTTATAAAACCAAGGCTGCAAAACCACTTTGCTGAACTCATTTTCCCACATGCTCCAACTGTAAACTAGCTGACTTTACCATCAGATGCGTCATACAATGACACACCTTGCATCTGACCATACTCAAGATGATCATTCAACTCCACAACAACTTCTGAATGTAAATTCGCCTCTAACTTTAACAATAATTAGAGAACCATTCACCAAGTTAAGCAATCAACAAATGCACATCAAACCAAGTGTTAGATCAGGCTCTATTTTCCCCCAAGTCTTCATGCCAACAATGTATCCAACTTTCTTTATGCAGAAATTATGCAACAACTACTATACCCAATGCAACACATTTACAATATACATAAAGCATGACATATTTCGAATGAAAGTCAGAAATATATACATTATTTAACAATACACCTTGCAAAGGAAATTATAATGGACTCAAATGCCAACTTAAACACTTATGCACATAACATCACTAAGATTTATAAACATAAATCTGAACACAACTAACTCAGCACATTAAATTCTAGAGTCCTGGGACAACAATGATACCTTTTGCACGCTGCCTTTGTATCTTGATATATTCCCAATTCCATCTGCCCTCCTTTGAATTCTATTGCATGAGCTCCATCATTTAGGCCATCATAAGCCAAGATTGTCAACATCCCAACCCATGTGTATCCATCAGCACATTATTTGAACATACAAAGTTCTAGACTGTCACATCCCAGCATATCCATCCAGCCATATCTCTGAATATTGGTGCGCTCATCATGGGCATACACTTAATCTTCCTCACAAAGATCAGCCCATGAAGAAGCCTGTTTCCCAGCCTTTGGGC
The DNA here is from genome assembly GCA_028671895.1 of Oenanthe sinensis. NCBI lineage: Eukaryota > Viridiplantae > Streptophyta > Magnoliopsida > Apiales > Apiaceae > Oenanthe > Oenanthe sinensis. Next base: position 48,486,768 of record CM053811.1, on the reverse strand, counting down.
ACTTATTCATAAAGTGTGGTCCTCCACAGATGTAGCATACAATCACTTTAGTACTTGATTGAGCAACGCCAAACAACATAGCGTCATCATGACCAATAGCAGTTTTAGAAGCTTCTTTGCTTTCACTCCCAACTTCAGTACCCACATTAACCAAAGAACGAACCATTTCTTTATTGGCACATACACTTGCAAAATGAGGCCCTTCACATATAAATCACAACTTTGTTTTCGAAGCCCTCAATTGTCCAATGCTCTTGGTTTCAGTTTGAGCACCTTGTGCACCCTGCACCACTTTCTTCCCACGATTCACAACAGATGTGCTTGGGCCAGAAACATTAACATCAAATTTTGAATGACCACCACACAATGAGATTTTAGCAGCATCCCGCCTAAGGAACATCATTTCATATCTGAGTTCCTGCAATCCCTCCAACCAATGATCGGCAAGAGAAGTAACCTGCAAAGACAGTTCATTAAATCTGCCTTCAACAGCATCCATCTGATTTCTCATGGTTTTCTGCATCTCATCAAGGTCCTCCTTCATGACTTGGCATTTCTTAACCAACGGCAACAAGTTAGCATCCAACGATTGACACATAACTCCTTGAAACCGAGCAACATCACCATAGGCGTCACTGTCCAGCGGATTCTCCATGAAGTTTTGATGACTTTAACCAATAAAATCAAGCCACAAAGAGCAACGAAGCTCTAATACCAGTTATCATAGGGTCACTTTTTTGACTCCAAATTTGCTTCCATGTGCGGCCTGTCCTTGCGCCAAGAACAGCAGCCCTCAGCGTCGCCTTGGATTTTCTGCAAAGCACACGTTCACGCAGCGGATCAACAACTCTGGGCAGGTGTCATGGTATGCATATTCATCAAGCAAATCAAATAAAACACACCAGCAATTACGGATAAATGTCCAACCTTTTATTGCTCAACTCAATACAAAGGACTAGAGACTTTTGGTCGAGGTTTACAATGGATTACCTCATCAAACACACTCTAAAGCCTACCCAGAATTCTTTAACTGTTTACAACGATTTGCCTAACACAATACTAGAGAATACAAGTGTTTCTTCCTCCCTCTATATATGTTTACAAATGAATGCCTCACATAAAATATATAGGAGCCATAAATTTGCACCTATGGGCAGTTTATAAAACTGTTTGACAGTTTTGTAACTACTGTCATGTGTCACAAAATTGTCCTTCAACATAGAACTGCCTTCTCAGCCTTTGTGCCCACCTATTAGATATATATATATATATATATATATATATATATATATATATATATATATATATATATATATATATACATATACATATATATCAATATCACATCAATGCCATGTGAGTTGCCCATGATCTTTGGAATAGTTTCTTTGCTTGGTAACAGCCGCCAACCACCTATCATAAACCATGCATATGTTTTGCCTTCCTGGACCCCCACTTCATTTTGGATCACTTCTGACCCATTTTAGACAAGTCCAATAATCCTCTTTGAATGCCCAAGTACTTAAGTCACGCCCATTTAAATTGCACACAAACATGCGAAGGCTGCCACCATCAAAACAGCCCGGCACCAAGCCAATTTGACTTGGCGCACATCTAACCAAGTAGACCAACTTCCATCCTGTTTAGTGCCAATGTCCAGCCCACATTTCCTTAGAGTATTCTCAACCTGATTATGTCCCTACCTTGGCCAACTTTTCATAATTGACCTTGGCGCCCAACGCTAGCTAGCGTCGCGCCACACAAAACCAGTCGCCAAGTTAACTGTGCCCAGCTGACTAAACCCACAATTTGACTCTGCCTTGATCAATAGCCCAACTATGTGTCGCCCCCACATGTATAAAACCAACAAAACCAGCTCCCACTTTGACACTCATGCACTAGTGTCATGGCACTTCACTTCGCCGCCAAAATCCAGTTGTGCCAAATTGTGTGCCATGCGCCATGCATTTCAACTGCGCCTATGTAAAAATCCTCAAGACCAAGGATTGTTACACCTATCCCGTTGGGTGCCTATATGATATCAAACATACGGACGTATGCTACTTAATTAATCATTTATTTCCATATAATTTGTAATTTTGTACTTTGTCGAAATCACCTTAAAGAAGAATATATACAAGACAAAAAGAACATTATTTGTTAAATTATCATCTGTTAATCACTTTTTTGTCGATTTAGTGTTAGATATAAAATGTACTGTCATTGGTGGAACCAGAATTTTAAGAGATTTTATGTGCGAGACATTACCAAATTTTGAAAGTTATTTGGTTGGATTTTGTTGTTTTTATAGAGGGTGAATAGAGATATTGACTTGTATAAGTAATGTAATTGGAGAACTTACGGCTAGAAAATAATCACGGAGGAGGAAAGCATAGAGAGTCCAGACACCACTTTTCAGAAATATAAAGAATGAGATAGAATGGCATGTACTCCACGCTCTTGCTTCTCACCACTGTTCCCTGCATATATTATATAGTGCAGCAGACACACATATATATGAAAAATGTTATTACATTCATTTTTATATTAACCAAACTAAAAAATCATACATTAATCTCTTAATTAATATACATCTCTAAATAAAATACATAAATATTATCTTATTTAACATTAATCTTCTAACTAACACATGTCAAATTAATCTCCTAATTAATACATATCTCTGAACAAAATATATAAATATTATTTTATTAAACATTAATCTCCTAACTAAAACATATCTCACATTAATATTCACACATCTCTAAATAAAATACATATAAAAATTATTTACAATATTAAAATAATTATATTCGTTCATCGCACGGGATATAAGCTAGTATATATAATGTTGCAACACATGGTTTATTTGAACCATTTTAATCATTAATACACCTGTTAGGAATCTACATATAATTTGATGATAACATTAATCTTAGAATCATAGAAATTTTGTTTGATGTAACTGATCAATTGATATGAATATTATAAATGTTAATTGATCAGGAAACCATTTATCAGTTGAAGTGTTTATATGAATCAATTAATATTTTGGATTGTAGCATAGGTGTACTTAGTCTATTTCAATCGATAAGGTGTAAATCAATTGATATTATTCTTATCAATTGATGTTAGAGTCGATTGATATAGATCATCAATTGATGTGTAAATTAAATTGTCAAATTGTAATTATTTAAAGACAGAAAATTGCATAAGTGAAGGATGATCGATTGATATTGAAGCATCGATGGATGAGGGATCAATTGAAGAAACCAAGTCAAGTATTGAAGACCATCGACTGATGAGAAGACCCATCAATTGATATATCGATTGATAACATCTATCAATCGATAAGTCTTTATTTATCAATCGATGGATATAAAGATCAATCGAAGAAAAACATCAGTTGATGGATTAAAGGATGAATAAATTGATATGCCTAATAGCAAATTATCAATTGATTGTGACAACACAGAAGGACTATCTGTTGTAGATCCAGAGGACAAAAGTAAACCTATGGAAGACAGTCTTTTATGACTGTGAAGACTCAATCAGTAGCTGTCTTTCAAGCATGTTTTCTAAAAGTAGAAAAAGGTTAGTGAAAGGTATATAGAAGCAATCCTAAAATAGGAATTGTAAAAACTCTCTTGTAATATATAAATAAGAGAGGTAACATTGTTAGAAAATAGAAAAGTTAGACGATATCTCTTAATCAACTGATCTGCCTTAGAGCACATTGTAAGATCAGTTGATTTATTTTCTAACCTTGTAAAACGAAGCTAGGTTTCTTTTAACCTATGAATATTGAGCAAAAATATACACTGATGGAAAAACCAATCCATCAGTAATTTTAAATCTCTTTGTTCAGTTTTTATTTTCAGTCTTTTTATTTCAAACATATTCTCTTAAACTCTCAAACATCAATAACAAATATTAAAAGAAGGAAAAAGTTTTAATATTTATATTCAACCCCCCTTCTACAAATGTTGACATTGTTCTAAGGAATAACAATTGGTATCAGAGCAGGTTTTCGACATACAGAAAGTTTAAAGATCAAGAACAGTCAATATGGGCCAAAAAGATTCATGTGTGAAAATTCCAGTGTTAGAAAAAGATGAATCTTTCCATATAAGGTAAAAATGCATCTGCATCTTCTTTCTCTCGACCCTTCTTATGTTCACTGCATAGAGAAAGGTCCACATATTCCCATGAAGCTATTCACAGGTGTAAACCCTGATGGAACTCCTGCACTTGATAAACATGTTCCAAAACTCATCTTTGAGTTCACAGAAGAGGATGAAAAAGAAGTACTTAAAGACAAGAAGGCCATGAACATTTTGTTTAATGGTCTAGATAAAGATATGTTCGACAATGTGATAAACTGTACTTCATCAAAATAAGTATGGGACATTCTTCAAACTCTGTGTGAAGGAACTGAACAAGTAAGGAAAAATAAGATGCAACTCATGATTCAAAAATATGAATCATTTCATTTCAAGAGTGGAGAATCTATCAATGACACCTATAGCAGATTTCAGAAGTTGCTAAATGGACTGAAACTATATGGTAGGGTTTATGCAACTAAAGATACTAATCTAAAATTTCTTAGATCTCTTCCAAAGGAATGGAAACTAATGACTGTTTCCATTAGACAATCTCAAGACTTCAAGGATTATACTTTTGAGAAACTTTATTGTATTCTCAAGACATATGAGTTAGAAATTCAACAAGATGAAGAGATTGAGAAGAATCAAAGAAAATAGATAACTGTGGCTTTGATGATCAAGGGAAATGAAGAGAAGAATGAAACTGGCTATGTAGAAGATTCTGTAATGGTGGCTGGTGATGAAGAATCATCCAAGAGAAAAGGAAAGAGCAAGTGTGAAGAGAGTGAATCATGCTCACAAGATGATTTAGATGAGATTGATGAGCACCTTGCATTTTTGTCAATGAAGTTTTCAAAGCTCAAATTCAAGAGGAATCCAAATGCTCAAAGGCCTGGATCCCAGTTTAGAAGCTTCAATCAAAACAAGAATTTGGTTGATAGATCTAAATTCAAATGCTTTAACTGTGGATTAGCTGGTCATTTCTTAAATGAGTGCATGAAGCCAAAACAAGAAAAGACAAAGTCAAATGATGGTGTTGATTATAAAAAGAAATACTTTGATCTTTTGAAATAAAAAGAAAAGGCTTTTGTCACTGAGGAGAAGGACTGGGCTGCTGAGGACAGTGATTCTGAAGAGTTCATCAATCTAGCTCTAATGGCCAATAATGAAGATGAAGAAGCTAGTTCATCATCCAATCAATTACTAGCTACCAACTTTCTGAGCTTATAACTGATGAATGCAATAGTACTATTAATGAAATTTCTAATGAATTGTACAATTTACATGTCACTCTTAAATATCTAAACAAAGAAAACCTCAAGTTAAAGAACACCATTGATGCCTTAGCTGAGAGAAATGCTTTTCTTGAAAATGAACTTGTTTGTTTAGAAATATTCAAGCAGGAAAGTAAAGATGCTAGAGATGAACTAGTAAACAGTTTGAGAAGAGAAGAATTGTTGAAAGAACAATTAGCTAAAGAAATTGAAACCATTAATAAATGGAACAGGTCTGCTAAAACTGCCAAGAAAATCATTGATGTTCAGGGAGTAGATACTCTAGGAGAATCCCTTAAATTAATAGGCAAGCCATTGGCTGATACTTTGATGGATAAAGATCAATCGACTTCTAATCCATAATCAACTGATAAGGATTATCAATCGATTGATGCTGAATCAATTGATAAGCATCCATCGACAAGTAAATCATCAATGGCTAATAAGAAGAACAAATTTAGCACTCCTATCAAGTTTTTTAAGGAAACCAAAAATCAAGTTGAGACTGAGGTTGAGAAGATCAACATAGGTAGCTTATCCAAAAAACAATTGAAATAGAAATTAGAAAAGTTAGCACTTGTGGAAATTATCCAACCTAAGTTTGAGAAAAAGAAAAAGAATAGGAATGGAAAATTGGGCATAAATAAGCACAACAATTACACTCCTGATTTGTATGCAGCTAGAACGGTATGTGTTAAATGTGGTAGTGTAAATCATTTGTCTATGCAATGAAAGAATGAAAAGAACTCAATATCTTCAAATAATTTAAATGCACATGTCATGACTGCGAATGCCATGTTTTCCAATCCTGCGCTCATGAATGCCATGTCTTCTAATTTGGTTACACCCAATGTTTATATGCCTTATGCACATGTTCCATACATGTATAATCCTTTCTTTGCATATGTAAATATGAACATGCTTGGAATGTCATGGAACATGCCTAATGTAGATAATGAAATGAATGGAAATTCTGTCATGAGTTCTAAGGTGTCTAAGCCTCAAAAGCCAACTCCCAAAGTTAAAGTGGATCTAAACCCACCAAAACAAAAGGAACCAAAGTTGGCAACCAAGGCTCAGGCTGCAACTAATAAAAGAGGACCCAAGGCAACTTGGGTACCAAAAATAACTTGATTGTTATATGTGTGTGTGCAGGGAAACAGGAAGAAAAATCTCTAGTATTTGGATAGTGGATGTTCAAGGCACATGACTTGAGATTTGTCCCTGCTCACAAAGTTTGTGGAAAAGGCTGGCCTAGGAGTTACTTTTGGAGATAACAGCAAAGTTTTTACTCTGGGATATGGCTCAATTGCAAAAGAAAATGTTATCATTGAATCTGTAGCACTAGTTGATGGATTGAAGCACAATTTGCTCAGCATTAGTCAAATGTGTGATAATGGAAATGGTGTGTGGTTTACAAGTGGATCATGCATCATTGCCAACAAAGAATCTGGTGAAATTCTCTTAACTGGAGAAAGAAAAAGAAATGTCTATGTGGCTGATTTCAACTCTGTAAAGGCAAACTCTATGACATGCCTACTTAGCGAAGCCAATGCAGATGAAAGTTAGATTTGGCACAAGAAGCTAGCCCATTTGAATTTCAAAGCCATGAATCATTTGGTTAGAAAGAATCTGGTTAGAAGCATTCCACAGATGGAATTCACCAAGGATGGACTTTGTGATGCCTGTTAAAAGGGAAAACAAAGAAAAACATCATTCAAGTCAAAGTCTGAATCATCAATTGATAAGCCTATGGAATTATTGCACATGGATTTATTTGGTCCAGTCAACATCATGTCAATTGCCAAAAAGAAATATGCCTTAGTCATTGTGGATGACTTCACAAGATTTTCATGGGTATATTTCTTACACTCTAAGGATGAGGCAAGTAAATTAATTGTCAATCATGTAAAGAATGTTGACAATGGCACTGAATGGAAAGTTAGGAAAATTAGAAGTGATAATGGTACTGAATTCAAGAATGCAACAATGAAAGAATTCTGTGAAGAAAAAGGTATCACTCATCATTTCTCTGCACCAAGAACTCCACAGCAAAATGGAATAGTTGAAAGGAAAAATAGGACCTTAATTGAAGCTGCTAGGACTATGTTAGAAGAAGCAAAACTTCCTACATATTTCTGGGCAGAAGCAATTAATACTGCTTGCTATATTCAAAATATCTCCATGGTCAATCAAATTCAAGGCAAAACTTCATATCAGTTGATGAAGAAGGACAAGAAGCCAACAGTTAATTTTCTTCATGTCTTTGGTTGCAAATGCTTTGTATTGAGGAATCAAGGTGAAAATCTAGGAAAATTTGAAGCCAAGGCTGATGAAGCTATATTTGTTGGATATGGGATAACAACCAAAGCTTACAGAGTCTACAATCTTAGATTACACATTGTTATGAAATCTATGCATGTAGTCTTTGATGACAAGAAAATTCAAGGGTTGTTTGATGAAGGATTTCATGACCTATTGCATTTTGAAAATGAATCCACAAACTATATTGAAGATAGTGATGATGATCAAGTACCAAGAATCCTCCCATCAATTGATGTCAATGCATCAACAGATAACTTATCAGTTGACAATCATCAATCAATTAATAATACATCAATTGAAAATCATTCGATGGATAACAACTCTGCTCAACAATCTTCAAGTAGAGTGTCCATCTCAGGGGGAGGGTTCTCAAATAGTCAATCACATCACAATGATCAAAACACTTTCAACGATTATAAAGCATCATCTTTAAGGACAAATTTACCATCTCAAAGGAAATGGACAAAAAGCCATCCCTTTGAACTAATTATTGGAGATGTAAATGATGGTGTCAAAACTAGAAGTGCGACTCAAAATGAATGCTTGTATAGTATCTTCATGTCTCAAGAAGAACCAAAAAGGATTGAAGAAGCCTTGATTGATCCTGATTGGATAATTGTTATGCAAGAAGAGTTGAATCAGTTTGAAAGAAATAAGGTATTGAAGCTGGTGCCCAAACCAAAGAACAAGTCTGTCATTGGTACAAAATGGGTGTTCAGAAACAAAATGAATGAATCTGGTACAGTGACAAGGAATAAAGAAAGATTAGTGGAAAAGGGCTATTCACAAGAAGAAGACATATATTTTGATGAAACATTTGCACCTGTTGCAAGGTTAGAAGCAATCAGAATCTTTCATTCATAAAAGGTAGTGTTGATAAAACTCTCTTTCATAAAAATGTTAGTGGCTCTATGATTCTTGTTCAAATCTATGTAAATGGCATTATTTTTTGCTCAACTAATGAGAAACTGTCAAAAGTTTGCTAAGTTGATGCAGAGTAAATATGAAATGAGCATGATGGAAGAACTTACCTATTTTCTTGGCTTGCAAGTCAAACAAGTCAACTATGGTATTTTCATAAATCAAACCAAATATATTTCAGATTTATTAAAGAGATTTGATTTAAATGAATGTTCTTCTGCAAAAACTCCTATGGCCACTTCAACTAAACTTGAATTGAATACTAATGAAGTTAAAGTGGACATTTCAAGTTATAGAGGCATGGTTGGCTCATTACTTTATTTAACTGCAAGTAAGCCAGACATAATGTTTGCTACATGTCTTTGTGCTAGGTTTCAGGTTGATCCTAGAGAATCTCATTTGATTGCAATAAAAAGAATATTCAGATATCTCAAAGGAACTCCAAATCTTGGAATTTGGTACCCTAGAGATTCTGGATTTGATCTAATTGGTTATTCAGATGCAGACTATGCAGGTTGCAGAATTGACAGAAAAAATACTACATGCTCCTGTCAATTTCTAGGAAACAAGTTTGTATCATGGTTCAGCAAGAAGCAGAATTCAGTGTCTACATCTACTGCAAAGGCTGAATACATTGCAGCTGGAAGTTGCTGTGCACAAATATTATGGTTGAGGAATCAACTACTTGACTATGGGTTCAACATGAACAAGATTCCTATTTTCTATGATAACACAAGTGTCATTGCAATAACAGAAAATCATGTGCAACATTCCAGAACCAAGCACATTGACATAAGGTATCACTTCATTAGGGAACATGTAATGAATGATACAGTTGAATTACATTTTGTCCCTAGTGAAAGACAACTTGCAGACATTTTTACCAAACCATTAGATGAATCTACTTTCAATAGATTGGTCTGTGATTTAGGTATGCTTAATTATATTTAATTCTTTAAATGTCTAACAAGTTATATATCTATATTAATTTTAACCATTGACTATGTTAATCTGTTGATTCTTCATTAATTAATTGATAAACATTGTTCTTATCGATGGATATTTATAGCTATCGACAGATAAATATATCAATTGATGATATATTTACTTATCGATGGATATTTGTAGCTATCGATAGATAAATATATCAATTGATGATATATTTATTTATCGATGGATAAGTGTACATGTCGATGAATAAGCTTTATCAATCGATGACCTGGAATTTAAGGGGTCCATGTCATCAATCGACCTGTACAAATATCTAGCCGTTGATTACTTATTTTATCAATTGATTAATACATACATTCCTGTATGTATAACAGTCGATTGCCAAAATTGATAACTTTTATTTTTTTTTCTCTTTCAATGGTCGATTAAGTTCTATTTTGAGTAAGAAATTGATTGGAAAATTAGTAAATATAAAAAGTGAGATTAAATCAGCTTTTAATTCTTACTTGCAATTTCACTAACAATTTATCTACTTCTTTCTCTCTCAATCTAAGAACTCAATCTCTAACCTCTTTTCTCTCAGTACTCAATTCTCTTAATATCTTCAAAGCTTTTGTTCTACTAATCTTCTATTCAAGGAAATGGCATCTTCATCCAAGAAAATCTCTCAAGCCGGGTTCATCTATGAATTGAATAATTTTGTGGATTGCATTGTGGTTGAAGAGGCTCCAAGTGAATTTCATCATTTGATGCAATTTCTGGGAAGTGGCAAGATACAAAAAGCATTGAAGGAAGCACCAACAATAATCTGCAATCTGGTAAAAGAATTTCGGACCTCTGCAGAAGTTGCTGATGACTTCTCGAGCATTAAATTCAACTGCAAAGGACAAGAGTACATTCTTACTACCTTAATTTTAAATGAATGTTTAGACTTGCCTGCTAACAATACTGATAATGTGCCTTGTGAATCAGATATTAGAAACATGCTTAGGGCAGTCAATTATGCAAATCCTAACATTAATTTAGGACAAGTAGTTAAAAAACATCTTAGAAGAGAATGGTCTTATTTCTTTGATGCTATAATAAAATGCTTTAGTGGTAAAATTAGTAACTTTCATGCCATAACTTCAAGCATGCAAGAAATAGCATATAGTGTGTTGTTTAATAAATATCATGATTTATCTTCTATATTGTTATCTGAGATTGCTGCTAAGTTAGGTAAGAAGCATGATAGGTCTAATCATATATATTATGCTAGATTCATCATGATTTTCATTAACCACTTTATCAAAGAAATTGAGATCTGCAGGGAAACTGAAACCCTTGAGTGCTGGACTCAAAACAAAAGGGTCTTTAAAGACTTGGTAAAGATCAATCTTCACAGCAATGTGGAATTGATCTATCCCCCTTTTGTTCAGGTATTTATTTCTACTTTAAACTCATCCCAACCTCTTTCTTCTTTGCCTTCTATGGCTATAGAGGGTGGTAGTAATGACCCCAACCCTCTTACCCAATCCACACAATCCATCTCAAAATCTAAATCTAAAAGGCCAACCTCAACAGGTTCCCAAAAACCTGTTGTTGTAAAATCCAAGAAAAGAAAAACACCTGTTGTGGTAGATAGACTAGAAGGAGATGTAGGTGGTGAGGGAACTGGGGAAAATCAAAGAACTCAGAAGGATAAGGAGAGTGAGTGTGTGCAACCTCAGCCAAGCCACTCCACAGTCTCCTAAAAGACTGTGGATGTTAATATGGACAATACCATAATTCTATTGTCATCCTCTCAAAAGGATGACATTATTGAAAATAGCCCACAACCAGGGGCACATAACCGAATTAGGGACACACAGGCTAAAACAATAATACCATATGAAAGGAGAAAGAAGAAAGTCACCTTTGCACATGGGGAATCACACAATGCAAAACCACAGGAAACTGGGGTAGAGTCTTCTCAAAGTCAGTTTAATGTATCTCATATAAATGATGAGATGCAGCCTCATTCACTCTCAATTCTAATTCCTTCTATTCTTCTTTTTCCATCTCAACAAATTTCTTCAGAAAATATTTTGATAAACTATTGAACATTTTCAAATTCTCCTTCTTTATTTTTTAATGAGAAGCAAACACTCTCTTCTGAATTTTCTTCCTAGGAAGTTCAGGATTCCATATCTCATATCATTTCAAATATCACTTCTCAAATCAATACCTCAACTGTTTCTACTCCATCAATTGATGTTCCTTCATTAATTGATATTCAGTCATCGATCGATACTCAAGATCAATCAATGGGTATGCATCAATCGATGGATATACTAAACACTTTAACTGATAATATATATATACATCAATTGATGCTCAATTAATTGATGTTGTTCAAACACTCTTAGGAATGAGTGAGTTGAGTGAGAGACATGATTGCAGTCTGGCAAAAGGAGAGGGAGTGAGTGAGGTCATTTCTATTTCTTCCAGGAATGAGAGTGAAACACTTGAGGGCCCTACCTTAGAAGGTGCACAGAACATGAATAAGGGAGAGGTGAGATTCCAGGATGAGATCCTGATGCAAAATAGAGAGATGAGTGAAAGAGATAAAACAATTATTCTATTTGCACAGGAGTTAGAAAATGAGTTGATGGCAGAAGCTGAAGGAGTTAAAGAGATAGGGGGAGCATCCAATACAGAAGCTAGTGGAAGTGGAATTGATAAAGACATTGAGGAGGAAGTTGATGCTGGTGAATTGGATCCATAGAATTTCATACATCCTGATCCACAATATCAAGGGTTGGTTGCTTCAAGTAACAGGGCTGCAGAACAACTTTTGGGGATTGATCATACAGAACAAAGGACTAGGAATCTGAAGGAGAGCATTGTTAATCAAATAGACACATGTTACATGGCACTTGAAGAGCTAGAAGAATATTTTGATGAGGAGCCATGGATGAGCACCATTGATGGTTCCTTAGAAGCTGCTGAAACTGAGATTTTTTCTCAATATAGGAGGGCAATGGTGGAAGGAGAAATTGAAGATCCTAATCAAAGGAGAATTGCTCATTATATGACAGAGTCACTGAAAATTCAAAAGATCACAGTGACAAGAGTGAAGAGAGAACTGGAAACTATCAAGGACTCTATCACTACCAACAAGGATGCTTTGGAGAGAAGATTGGATGAGAAGTTACCATTCAACACCATGAATCACATCAAGGACAAACTTTTCAAGGAATCAAAGAACTTTGCAGCTTTGGAAACTAGAGTGGGATCTCTAGAAAAGAAAATAGAGGCAATAATTGCAGGTCAGAGTCTACATGCTTCCATTCTTCAAAAGTTTCTTGACAGAATGTCACCACCTCCTCTAATTGATGATAACAAAAAGGGGGAGAATACAAAGAAGAGAGATGGTGATGGAGATGGCAAAGGTAGTGGTGGTGTTGGTGGTTCTGGTATGGACAACATAAGTGGCATTGACATTGGAGGTTCTGCATCTAAAAGGACTAAAAATAGGAGTAATAGGGATAATCAGTCTTCAAAGAGATCTAAGTCATCTAATTCTCCCAAAGATGATTTAGATCAGAAAGAGAGAGAATTCAAGAAGTTTGAAGCTGAGCTAGAAGCTAGAAAAATCTCTAGGGAAAGAGAAACTCAATCAATGATTGAGAAAGAAAGGAAAAGGATTGAAGATTTGAAGAGAAGCACTGAGTTGGTGACAGAGGCAGCAGAAAAAGGAGACTTGAATGAGTTCATTACTCAAACAAGAAGAGTGAAGGAAGATGCTCAAAAAGATGCCAAAGAAAGAAAATCAGATGCTGAAGCCTTTCTAATAATTGATCTTGAAGCCCTTGCTGAAAAGAAAAAGGGTAAAGCCATAATGATTGAAGAAGAAAAGAGAAGGAAAGAGCCAGTTGCACAGAAGCTTCTTCAAGGAGCCATTTCTTCAGGATTGTCAGATGCTGCAAGAAGAGAAAAGGAGAATGAGGAGATAGCAAGGCAAATGGAAATGGAATGGAACATGGAAGATCAATCAATGGAACAGCCACTGAGGAAAAGGAGGAAAATAGCTATGGCCAAGAAAAGGTCAAGTTTTATTTAAGAAACAGTGGTTCAGGAAAACCTCCAGGTCAAACAAGAAAATTCAAGGAGGAGGTTATAATTGAAGGTTATGATATGAAAGGAGTACCAATGGTCAATGAAAAGGGGCTAATTGCAGTAAGGACTCACCCTGTTACCTCTAATTAATAAGAATCTATGAGATTGGAGTATGAAAATGGAGTGAAGGTCACTTATTCATTGAAGGTGATAATGAAGCAGAGCTACAATGTTCTAAAGACCATCCTTCCTATACTCAACAGAAAATACAAGTTCAACACAACAATTGCTCAGGAGATTCAACAACAAATTTCAAAGCTAAGGAGATTCAAGGCAGAAGCTGAACCTGATTCACCTCTCAAGCTATGGAAGTCTAAAGTTAAAAAGGTGGTGCTGGAGCCAAAGTATGCAATGAATTTTACAGATGTGGAGGGCAACACAAAGCTCTTTGATATCTGCAAATATCTGGACAAAAACACAGATGAAGAAATACACTATTTTATGAGGCAACTTGGAGAATCTGACAGAGATGAAGCAATTTTGAGGAGTTCTTTCATGAGGCAATTAAAGGAGAATGCTGAGAAGGGAAGGAAGAAAAACTGATGGGTTTATGAAGATGGTGAAGACATTGAAGCAGCTTGCAGGAGTTATTCATCAAATTGGTACTTTCAAAATTAAAAGTGTTATTTAAATTTCTTGATTCTATTTGAATGAAAATTATTAGGGGTTTTGTTATCATCGAGTAGATTTATTCATGTTCATATCACAGACATAAATATGGGGAGATTGTTATGAATCTACATGTAATTTGATGATAACATTAATTTTAGAATCATAAAAATTTTGTTTGATGTAACTGATCAATTGATATGAATATTATAAATGTCAATTGATCAGGAAACCATTTATCAGTTGAAGTGTTTATATGAATCAACTGATATTTTGGATTGTAGCATAGGTGTACTTCAATCGATAAGGTGTAAATCAATTGATATTATTCTTATCAATTGATGTTAGAGTCGATTGATATAGATCATCAATTGATGTGTAAATTAAATTGTCAAATTGTAATTATTTAAAGACAGGAAATTGCACAAGTGAAGGATGATCGATTGATATTGAAGCATCGATGGATGAGAGATCAATTGAAGAAACCAAGTCAAGTATTGAAGACCATCGACTGATGAGAAGACCCATCGATTGATATATCGATTGATAACATCTATCAATCGATAAGTCTTTATTTATCAATCGATGGATATAAAGATCAATCGAAGAAAAACATCAGTTGATGGATTAAAGGATGAATAAATTGATATGTCTAACAGTAAATTATCAATTGATTGTGACAACACAGAAGGACTATCTGTTGTAGATCCAGAGGACAAAAGTAAACCTATGGAAGACAGTCTTTTACGACTGTGAAGACTCAATCAGTAGCTGTCTTTCAAGCCTATTTTCTAAAAGTAGAAAAAGGCTAGTGGAAGGTAGATAGAAGCAATCCTAAAATAGGAATTGTAAAAACTCTCTTGTAATATATAAACAAGAGAGGTAGTATTGTTAGAAAATAGAAAAGTTAGACAATATCTCTTAATCAACTGATCTGCTTGAGAGCACATTGTAAGATCAGTTGATTTATTTTCTAACCTTGTAAAACGAAGCTAGGTTTCTTTTAACCTAGGAACATTGAGCAAAAATATACACTGATGAAAAAACCAATTCATCAGTAATTTTAAATCTTTTTGTTCAGTTTTTATTTTGAGTCTTTTTGTTTCAAACATATTCTCTTAAACTCTCAAACATCAAGAATAAATATTAAAAGAAGGAAAAAGTTTTAAGATTTGTATTCAACCCTCATTCTACAAATATTGACATTGTTCTAAGGAATAACAACACCTATTAATATCTATAAAATATTAATTTCATTTATATTTTCTCATTATTACATGCATTATTAATACACTTATTAATATCTATATTATTACACCTATTAATATCTATCACATGTTTGAAATGTATATGTACATGTATTCCTTTATAATTCCATTGTTGTTATATATAATTACATGTGACTTCATGATCATAGAATAAATAATTATATTATGCCTCATTATTCTTGAGAATTTATATTGTGAAGTACATTTTAGTTTTTAATATACCGTTGCATGGTTTTCAGATTGACTATTTGTAATTTATGGTCATGAGATTAAGGTATATATATATATATATATATATATATATATATATATATATATATATATATATATATATATATATATATATATATTGATTTAAATTTAGTGATTGGCAAGTTAAAATTAACTTATTAATTTAAGTGGTCCAATATTTTTGAATTAATTAATTAAAATAATATGTTGCCTACAAAACTTCTTTTGTGAATATTAATTAATTTAAAAATATTATTATGATATATGAGTGGTTAATTTTATGCAAATTATATCGGCCTAAATGAAAATATTATTTGGCCAAAATTAAACATTGTTATGATAATAAGTGTGTAATAATATTAAGTTATTCATGTAAATAATAAGTCGGTCCAAAAAAATGCATATTATTTGACAGAAATTTATTGTTAATACTTGATTATTACATTGGGAGTACTAATTGCAAATTAATTTTTCTCTCCAAAGACTAAATTTCAATGTTGTGCTAGGTATCTTGAGATGGTTTTGCCAGCATCTAAATTTAATGCATTTATATATGTATATATTATTTTATTGAGCATTTTGTACGCTTATTTTCTATTTCAATTATTGTTACTGTTAATTATGTTTCCGCTTAATTGAGTATGATTCTAATGTTGAATGTGACAAACTATGTCACATGAAAAAAAATGTTGGAATTGTTCTTGGGTGTATGGATCTTGACCTTGCCTTAAGGAAAGAGCAAATCATTCCTACTACGGATGATCTGAAAACGGATCAAATTGAGAAATGGGAACTCTCTAATCACATGTGTCTAGCGATTATGAAGCGAACGATTCCAACTGGTTTTCGGGGCTCTATTGCTGAGAGCACAAATGTGAAGAAGTTCTTCCCTGAAATTGAGCAATATTTTGCTAAGAATGAAAAAGTATAAACGAATAATTTTCTGTCAAAACTCATGACCATGAAGTATAGAGGAAATGGGAACATAAGAGAGTACATCATTGGGATGTCGAATCTTGCTTGGAAAATTAATGAACTCAAGTTAGAACTTTCGGATGAATTACTTGTTCACTTGGTTTTAATTTCTCTCCCTCCTCATTTTGGGCACTTTGTGGTGAGTTATAACACTCAGAAGGAAAAATGAACTCTTAATGAGCTCATTTCACATTGTGTGCAAGAGGAAGAGATAAATTTGCGATATAAGACTAAAAGTGCTCACTTGGCATCAAGCTCTCATGATAAGAAAAGAAAGAGAGGTAAGGATATTGCAAGTGAAAAATCCAAGCATGAGGTGCAAGGGAAGCATGATAAGGGAACAATCTACTATTTTTGCAAGAAGGTTGGACGCATGAAGAAAGAGTGTTTCAAATATGTTGCTTGGCGTGAGAAGAAGGGTAGGACTTGTGTCTTTATTTGTTCTAAAGTTAATTTAGCTTATGTACCTAAGGATACTTGGTGGGTAGATTTTGGTGTTACTACTCACATAAGTGTATCCATGCAGGGTTGCATGTGGAGATGACCGCCAAGTGATGCTGAAAGATTCATCTTTGTGGGTGATGGCAATAAAGTTCCAGTTGAAGCTGTTGGAACATTTAAATTATTATTAAAAACTGGTGTTTATTTGGATTTGTTTGAAACTTTTATGGCACCGTCTTTTAGGCGGAACCTTATTTTTATTTCCTGTTTGGACAAATTTGGCTACACTTGTTCTTTTGGAAATAATAAAGTTAATTTATCTTTAAATTCAAGTGTGATTGACATTGGTTCTTTAATTGATAATCTTTATATACTTGAGACTGTTACTTTTAATAATGAAATTTTGCATTCGAAGGCAAGAGGTACAAAGCGTAAGTTATCTGAGAATTCTACCATATTGTGGCACAAGCGCTTAGGTCACATCTCTAAACAGAGAATTCAAAGGCTTGTGGATGACAGACTTCTTGATCCCTTAGATTTAAGTAATTTTGAAGTTTGCATTGAATGCATTAAGGGAAAACAAATAAATTCAAAAAAATTGGGTGCCAACAGAGCTACAGGTGTCTTAGAAATAATTCGTACCGATATATGTGGACCTTTTCCTACGACTTCTTGGAATGGTCAATGGTATTTTATCATGTCCATAGACGATTACTCTAGATATGGCTACCTTTACTTGATACATGAAAAGTCACAAGTACTAGATGTGTTTAAACAATATAAGGCTGTCAGATCTGATCGTGGTGGTGAATATTACGGTAGATATGACGAATCAGGTGAACAACGTCCAGGACCCTTCACTAACTTCTTAAAGGTGTGTGAAATTATTCCTCAGTACACCATGCCGGGTAAACCTAACATGAACGGTGTTGTTGAGAGATGAAACTGTACTCTTAAAGATATGGTGAGAAGTATGATAAGTCATTCTTCTTTACCTAAGTCATTTTAGGTAGAAGTACTAAAGACTGCAGTTTATATCCTTAACAGGGTTCCAACAAAAGCAGTGGCCAAAACCCCTTATGTACTTTAGACTGGGAAAATACATAGTATTAGGCATCTACATGTTTGGGGTTGTCCAGCTGAGGCAAGGCCATATATGCCAAATGAAAAGAAACTGGACTCTAGGATAGGCAGTTGCTATTTTGTTGGATATCCAGAATGTACTTATAGATTTAAATTCTACGATCCCGCTACTAGATCCTTCTTTGAGACTGATAATGCAAGATTTCTTTAGGATGTTGATTTTGGGAAGGAATATATAGGTAAAAGTATGGTCTTTGATGAAGAAACTCATGATTCTGTTCATGACACTGCCAACAACAATGATCAGATTATGTTACCTATCATTGTTCAAGGCTCTCCAGTTCAAGACAACACTGATATTCCCTATGAGAAACCTATTGAGCAAATTCAACAACATCATGAATCTCAAGAAGTGTCATTGAGGATATCCACTAGAGAACGAAAGAATGCAATTCCAGATAATTATATTATTTTTATGCAAGAACATGAGGATGGAATTGACATTGGGGAAGATGATCCGGTCAATCTTGAACAAGCCTTGCAGAATTCTGATTCTCAAGAGTGGATAGATGCCATGAATGAAGAGATGCAATTTATGAAAAATAATGATGTTTGGGATCTTGTCAAGTTGCCTAATGGATCGATACCTATTGGTTGTAAATGGATATTTAAAATCAAAAGGGATTTGAGTGGTAACATCGAAAGATATAAGGCACGTCTGGTTGCGAAAGGATTCACTCAAAAGAAAGGTATCAACTACACTGAGACTTTCTCTCTAGTTTCCTTGAAAGACTCATTTAGGATTTTTATGGCACTTGTGGCTCATTTTGACTTAGAGCTACATCATATGGATGTTAAGATGGTGTTTCTTAATGATAACATTAAAGAGACGATATATATGGTGCAACCAAAAAACTTTGTCTTTGGAGATCCAAGGACCATGGTTTATAAATTAAAGAAGTCGATCTACGGTCTTAGATAGTCTTCTCTTGAATGGTATCATAAGTTTCATCATGTTATCATATCATATGATTTTGACATGAATGTGATGGAACATTGTGTATATCACAAGTTCAGTGGAAGCAAATTTATCTTTCTTCTCTTATATGTTGATGACATCTTACTTGTCAGTAGTGATATGGGCTTAATGCACGATACCAAGAAATTTCTCACTAGTCAGTTTGAGATGAAGGACCTTGGTAATGCCTCTTTTGTATTAGGAATTAAAATACATCGAGATCGTTCTCGAGGTATTATTAGATTGTCACAAAAGAGCTATATCGAAAAGATTTTGGAAAGATACGTCATGAAAGATTGTGCATCAATTGATATACCCATATCTAAGGGAAACAAATTCAGTCTCAAACAGTGTCCCAAAACTAAACTTGAGATAGATGAAATGCAAAAGATACCATATGCCTTGGCAGTTGAGAGTCTATTGTATGCTCAAGTTTGTACTCGTCCTGACATAGCATTCATTGTTGGAATGCTAGGCAGATATTTGAGTAATCCGGGAATTGAACAATGGAAAGCAGTGAAAAGAGTGTTGCGGTATTTGCAGAAAATAAAAGACTATATGCTCACTTACAGAAAATCAGACAATCTAGAAGTCATTGGATATTCAGATTCTGATTTTGAGGGATGTGTAGATGAAAGAAAGTCTACTTCAGGTTATGTTTATCTACTTGATGTGGAGCGATTACATGGAGGTCTGCCAAATAGACGCCCATAGCTTCGTCCACCATGGCAGCAGAATATATAGAATGTTTTGAGGCATCCAATCAAGCATTATGGTTGTGAAATTTTATCATTGGTTTGTGTGTCATTGATGGTGTTGAAAGACCATTAAAAATATATTATGATAATAAATCAATAGTGGAATATTCTAATAACAACAGGAGCACTACAGAAGCAAAACATATAGATATAAAGTTTCTAGTTGTAAAGGAAAAGATACAGAGTGGTCAAATATCCATAGAACACATTGGCACAAACTCCATGATTGCGGATCCGCTCACTAAAGGTTTAGCACCTAAGGTTTTTCACGAGCATACTGCTCATATGGGTGTTACCTTATTTGACACTTTGGTTTAGTGGGAGTTTGTATTTTTTTGGTGTTTTATGCTATAGACATTTAGTTGTTTATGTTCTGCAGAATACATTTGATGGAAATAATTTTGTTAAGCATCACTTTGAATTTATTCAATTTTATTATTGTGGTTTGACATTAAGTTTAGAAAATTGGAATCAATCTCATTGGAGATTGAATACGGACTAGTTAAAAATAGACATTATATAGATCACGTTGAATGTAATTTTCATGTCACCCATTCAAGCTTTGGTTCATGTCGTTGAATATATTTATGTGGTGATCACGGAAGGTTTAGTCACGCTCTAATAGTGACGAATGTCAATAGAATCTCATATTAATATATTACACGGACCGAATTGTATTTTAGTAAAATCTAAGGATGATGAATAGCATAAAATTGTGCACTAAAGTTTTGTATAATTGATTCAGGATTTATATGCAGCCCAAGTGGGAGATTGTTATTATTATTTTTAATAATAATAATATTTATATGGACTATATATTAAATAATGTTAATTATATTAGTTATTTATTTTATTGGGTTAAATTAAGTGATCAAATAAAAAGTCCAATTAGATTTTATATATTGTATGGACTAAATGAGTGAATACTCAATACTAAACTCAATCTAATTATAATGGGAGATTTTATTGAGCAGTATACAGAAGGGTTATAGTCCCTAATATACCAAGTACACAGACAGTCATTTTTTACCCATCAGAGAAGGCTACTTTGAAAAATTAAGGAGTGTTTGGTTGAGTAAGCCAATAACTAAAGACAATCAAGACTCAAGAATACAATCACCACCACTACTCTTGTCTCATGGATCGAGGTACGCTTTCGCATTCGGTTTGTTCTTGATAATTAGTCATGAAAGTAGTACGGTCCTGAACTCATTTTTGAGTACTAAAGTCTTTTATAGGATTAATTTTTCTAACAGAGAAATCATAAAAACTTTATTTTCAATTACCAAAGAACCCTTTTGAAAATTGTAAAACTTCAATTTTGGACCAAGGTGAAGGACTGATGCAATGATGAGGTCAAAATTTCGATTGTATTGATTTTTGAAAATCAGTATGTTTTAAATTTCATCTTTCTTTAAAAGTCAGTAAAATTTTATATCAGCTATAAATTATTTTAAATTAAGTGAACACAAATTTTCGAAAGAAATTATTAAAAGATTTGAGAATTTAGCGTAGGCCTACAGGGTTCCCTCCTCTAACCCTACAAGAATCACGTGAATCAAGCTGATTCACGGATGTATTCAATTCGGACTTTATTAATTATGTATATAATTTATCAATTTTACATGAAATTTTTAATCAAATACAATCAATAAAAATTAATGGACTACAAATAATACACCCACTTAGTGTTTTAGATTATGATATTATGTGTGGTGCTTGATTAAAATGATATATAATAATAAAATTTTAAATTATAGAGAATAGACTAGTTTTAATGGTATTTTTTTGTAAAATTAATTATAATTTTTTTAGAAATAAACAAGTAGGAGTTTTGGAGAAAGAAAAAGAGAGGAAATTTATGTGAAGACTATGTAAAAAAAATTAGAGAAACCGGAAAGACTTGTAAAATTTACGTGAGTGACCAATAGGTTTAAGTAGTGTTGACAACTATTTATTTCCGGAAATAAGTACTTCTTTGAAAAAAGTAGTATGTATTTTTTTTGAAAATAAACAACTTGTTTTTTATTTTGAAAATAATATTTAATTTTAAAATTCTAAAATAAATATTTATCTTTAAAAATATATGAAATAAGTAACTTATTTTAAGTTTAAGGAATCCAAACGGCCTCTTAGGACACAAAAAATGAATTTAATCAGATGAATCGAGAATTAATCGGAATTGCTGATATGAATTTGACAAGATATGAAATGAAATAATTATATATTACGTTGTAATCTATAATTTTTAAAAATTAATTCGTTTTGGTGGTGGTGGATCTGACATTCAACACATTCTACTGTGACATAGGTAACATACAAATACAATGGTAACATAGGTGAGTAACTTAAAGGCGAGACATCCCCTGTTCCAGTGGCGTACTCTGCGTTAAAAAGTTTAGATATAGTTAGACATAAATTTACAACTAAATTTACAGTTAGCACAGTTTTAAGTTTCACAACTAACCAGAGGAGCCCCCTTGGCTGCTCTTTCAGCCAAGTATGCACAAGGTTTGAAGAATTCTCCATATGAATTCGACCACTTCTCCAGTTTCGAACAAATGTATTTGGATCCGATCGAATCTGCCCAGAACATGACACCTCCCCTGATCCAGAAGTATGCTATTTAGTAAAAACCAACCAAGAATGTTGCGAGACTTTAACAAATGTAAACATATTTAAGACAAACCTGTAGGGTGGGAAGCCCATGCCCATAACACTAGCAATGTCTAAATCTGCTGCTTTGACTGCAATCCCTTCAGAATATACTCGGCACGTCTCGTTTACAACAGGAAAAAATACCATCTCCACTATTTCCTCATCTGAGAGTTTAGTCAACTGAGTCCAAGTTTAAAAATGCAATTAGAGAAAAAAAGGCACAAGTAGAAGCCATTTTTGTATACTTTAAATGATGGAATCCTAGTGCATGTAATATATTTTTTACAGCACGTTGGAAATTGCTGCAGGTCCTGTTCAGGCATCACAAATCAGCTCGAACAGGAAACTGACGGCTAACCTTGGTTCACATATAACTTAATGAGGGTCAAAGACTCAAAGACCAACCTTAGGATCTATGGTGATACCAGACATGCTCCGTGCCTTCTCGATATATTTCTTCACTTCTGGGTCTGGATTTACCTTGCGTCTATCATTGTAGACATAGAAACCTCTGCGAGTGCTTTCACCTGAACGCGCCCAAGTTTAAAAACAAAATTTAAATTTACTTGGGAGATTTAACAGTGTGTTTTCCATCCCAAATATTCAGTGAGGGGTAGAACAGAACCAATCTTACCAGCTCTTTTATCATCCATCATGAGGGGAAGTAGAACTGACACGTAGGTTCTCTCCGGAAAATTGTCTATAAATTGCTTGCCAGTTGCAACACCAACACCAAACCCAACAAGGTCACATACCCTGCATTGAGAAATGTGTCTCAATGGTGGGCACCTGATCATTTATAATAGATTTTTCGTTCCACCAAAAGGAACTGGCATAATTTTATGATCTGAATACGTACCTAAATGGACCCATTGGCATTCCAAATTTAGTAATTGCCTGATCAATCTTATAAATATCTGCACCTCGTTCAACAAGTAAAAGAGCAGCTTGGGTGTACGGGAAGAACATCCTACTTACAGCAAAACCAGTACAATTTCCAACCACGACTGGGGTTTTCTTGATCTTTTTCCCGACATCCAACAGGTCAACAATCACTTGAGGTGATGTCTTGTCAGTACGGATGATTTCCAAAAGTGGCATGATGTGAGCAGGACTGCATTCAATTCATTAATTGTCTACTGAAGATATAACAACTACTTAAACAAATAATGACAACTAAAATAAATATTACCTAAAAAAGTGTGCTCCAACAATGCGGTCATGGGACTTGGTCTTCTTACCAATCAAGTTCAAGTCAATGGTTGACGTGTTGCTTGCAAGAATGCAATGCGGAGGACAATACTTCTCAAGGTCTGCAAATATTTGTTGCTTTAAAGACACATTCTCGATGACGGCCTGTCCAAATATGTTTTGACAGAGATGGTGAAGAGAGATATCACTTAATCAAGGCATCACAATCGTTGAGTATAGATTCTAAGTACCTCTATCACCAAATCGACATCTTTGAAGCTATCATAATTAAGAACTCCATTCAAGAGAGAGAGTGTTTTCTCAAACTTAGGTTGCGTCATTCTTCCTTTCTTGACACGGCTTTGCAAATTGGCTGTATAATAAGCAAGAAAACAGTTGCTTTAAGAGATCACCTAATATAAAACATATATAAACAAAAAGAACACAGAAGGTAAATTTTTGGCATCACCTTTGACTCTCTCTATTCCAGCCTGTAAGAATTTCTCATTTACTTCTTTCAGGATCACAGGATAGCTACTTAGAATAAGTGCTGTTGCTATCCCAGATCCCATCAACCCTCCTCCAAGAATAGCGACTTTGTTAATAGGCCTGGGAACCCAACCTCTATCAGTTACTCCTGGAACCTGTATTAGAGTGAAGCATTTAGCAGGACTGCCATAGCCCAAAAGTTGGTAGTCTTGTTATAGATGGAATTGGTTCACAGTGCAAGTTATATTATACAAAATGATATACTTTATCTAACTGTTTGCAAATAAATCTTTATTCACTTGCAAGAATTTATGAGCTCTTTATCGGGTATTATGCTAATTTGATTCGAGTGTGCATTAATCCAAGAAGGCATAATTATGATTGTATAAATAGGTTCAATTTATTGTCACATTAACACATCAAGAAGATAAATGACAAACATGTTTCAGTATAAGTAGATCTTTGTAAACCGATTCAATTGAGGTAAGCCAAGTCAAAACTGTATGCATATATGATTTATGTGTGTCACGTTACCTAGAATGTGATTTGCGTAACTTTCTTAGAAATTCCAAAACTAAGTATTAAAGATTGGAACAAACAGATTTTGGTCATGGAGTAATTTGGATCTTTTTACTAAGTAATATGCTCTGCATTAAACAGCAAAATGGCATAAACAGATCCTGGTCATGGAGTAACATAATTCATGACCTGTTATGAAGTGATGTGTGTAATTTAAAGTAGCTATACTTATTTCATACAACCTTTGTTGTACCACATTGGGCAAAGAAGATGTGGACCAAACTTTTGCTAGTGTTTGAAGGCAGGAGGCCTTCAAATGCTTCAGCTTCCTGCCAATAATTAAAGCAAACATATTGTCATGTGTCTGATAATAAAAATAATAAAGGCAACACAATACAGATATTAACCTTCCAGAGGCCTGCACGTGGACCAGAAACTATACCCTCTTCAATGACATCAATTAGAACTAGTGGATGTTTGAGATTTGGAGCTTGCTTACGTGCTTGATCTCTGGCAAAATTTAGTATTTCCCTTGCCTCACCAAGTGGCTCTAACTTGTCATTTCTGTAGAGACTAGCAATCCAAGGTCTTCTACGCTCTAATATATCAAGGGCCCAACAGCGAGCTGTGCTTAATAGTTCTGCTGGTGAAGCTATTGCATCAACAAGGCCCAAATCAAGAGCTTCCTCCCCTCTGACTGGCTTTGATGTCTACCACAAGGAAAGAAAGATTCTTATTTAAATAACAGCATCATATAAAAAACAACTACTTCCGTTCCAAAACAAATGACCATAGTCTCAGTAAAATGCAATGGCAAGGAGTCATTTCTTCCAGTAAGGGGTTAAGAGATTAAATTTGTAATCAGGAGAGAGGGGTTAAGAGACGATAAAATATGTATCAGGAGCAAGGAGCTACATACCAGTATCATTTCGAGAGACTTTGCGAGGCCAACAAGACGTGGAAGGCGCTGTGTCCCTGAAGCAATATTTGAAGCCATATTTGACCATAAGATTAAGCATGATTAAAATATACACGCCCACCTAACCCATTAATACCAGCATTAGTAATGAATATAATAACCACATGATGATATTAAGCTCCATGAGATGGAGTAGAACAATAGATTATAGTAACTCATGAGAATTCATACAAATTCCAGCTATCAAGACCCACTAATATATTTCGCCCAACTCAGCTTGAAGTGCACAGGATTGTCAATCATGTCAGACTTGTAACACTCATCAGTATAGGTAGTTCTACCATTTTGTGTCAAATACTATGTGATGGCCATGAGATTTCCTAGGTGCAATCCGTAGTGATCACAATCTCACTAGGTGCAATCCGTTGCGATCATGGTGATGGTTCTTGAGAGCGTTTGTGCGTGTGTTTGTGTGTCGCCCCCCCCCCCCCCCCTCTTTTCCTTCTTTCTTCCTCTTTTATTCCTCCTTCCTGGTGAGTCATCTTTCTCTCTCCTCTAAAGGGTGACACCTGTTAGTCTAGTAATAGGTTCTAGGTCTGCCAGTTAGGAGGAGCAATAGTAGCTCACTGGCGTATTTCTAAGGAGTGTGAGGTGATTGAGCTGCTTGGATCATCAAAACAGGTGTCGGCCCTTCGGCTGCTACGGTAAGCTATAAAGCCTGGGCCGTAGGAGATTTTCCATAGAGCCATTGTCCGATGGCCTGGGCCGTAGGAGGGGATTTTATGGGCCATCACTATGCATTACAGAAAAGAGCTAAACAGCAAGCAGTTCAGCAGTCATGCTATCAAATGCTAAAGTAAATGACTAGGAATACTTGTTTCTCAAAGGTTAATAGGAGCATATCATTTAATATCTGTTATTAATCGTCCCATAAGGTTTAAACTTTGTTGATTCAAGTAGGCTAGAATCCTCAATATCTTGAACAAACTATAAACCTAGAACAAGAAGGCATATAATGAAATCTAAGAATAACAAATTATCGAATTTAAAGACTATCGAATTTAAAGACATGACTTTGGATTTCAAATATTTGAAACTTAGTAATACAATCTTTTTATAAGAACAAGATTGAGTTTTCCAAACTATAACTATATCTATAAAAATTGCATCTTCTACCATATACTAGTTCCACCTTTCAATAAATTTAGGCGAAAGTCTTCTTTCTCCTTTACCTTTAATCCAATGAACAATTAAGCTCAAACATTAACTCCGTAGTGAATAAGTTTTTAGATAGCTTCTTATTAAGAAAAAGAATCATACCTCCAAATCCAGGAATTACACCAAGCTGCAGCTCAGGTAAGCCTAATTGCGCATGAGAAGTAGATATGCGCGCATGACAGGACTGAGAATAAGAGTGAATAGTTCACTTTAGACAATTCAAACTAAACTTTCTCTAGACTCTAAATACAAAACCACAGAACTAACCATTGCAACTTCCAGTCCTCCACCAAGGGCAAGACCATCAATAGCAGCTACTGATGGTTTTACTGCAGCTGTAATACAAAAGAGAAACAATGTTAGTGTGGTGGGAATATGAGTCAATGAAGAAGCAAAATTATCAGAACCCTACCTTCTAAAGTGTCAGCAAGAATCTCCACTGATACAAAACCAAGTTTAGGTGCTGGTGCTGTAATCAACGTGAAAGCTTAATGTTAGAAAAGAATTGATAAAGTAATGGTAAGTTAGACAGTTAGTATAAGAATCATAATAACATCATACATACAGTTTCCAGCTTGGAACCTTCCAAAGGCCGTAATATCAAATCCACCAGAAAATCTTCCATTTGCACCTGCTCCAGCAATTATAGTTAACTTACACATCATATCATTAATGACATTCTTAAATTAAACAATCATATCTGCAATGACACACCTGTGACAACAATTGCCTTCACATCATCCCGTTGTAATGCCTGGCTATAAGTTTTACATAAGCTCTCTAACACTGTGGAGAGAAAAAGGGAGGATGCAGAAATGGCCATCAATACAAGTACAGTACACATATTGTAATAGTTATAAAACTGATTTAGTAATTAGAAATGCCAGTGAAGGAAAAAATAAAAAAAATCATGTAACAAAAACAGCGTCCAATTCTGGGATTATAGGAAATCACAGGTGATGCACATATTGATACAGGTGTATCTTTATCTTGTAAGAAGCTTCACGATTTTAGAATCCAGGTTGGTCTATTTAAAATTTATTTTTTTTCAGAAATATTCAGGGACCTGCACTAAATAGAAATATCTAAGCCTCTAACATGGTAAATAGAAATATCTAAGCCCCTGAACAAAAGGTCTGAGGCCCTGAGTTCATATTTCAGGGACTGAACCCGAGGCTCAAGGCCTTCACCAACGAAATTTTATTAGTATATCTATTTTGAGTTTACTAATGTACTTTGGGCCTCATGTTCAAGCTCATGACATAGCGATCATGGTTTTTAGTTGTTAAAGACTTATATGATATATAATTATTGTAATTACAGAGAAGGGGAATTTTCTTCTTCGAAAAGGAGCCAACTAGAATTTAGTTGTCTAAGAGTATTGTGAGTTAGAGTTTTAATCTTATTCATAATTCGTAGCAAGAAGATGAATTCTTCAAAGATAGTTGTATAAGAGAGTTTTGTGAGATTAGATGAAATCTTCATAATACTAATAAAAAAGGATAGTTTTCTTCTACATCTTGTATCTTGTATCTTCATACTTACTATTTATTAATTCCGTTGAATAGTCGATACTATCTTGCCTAGTTATTTGGATCACTTGTCTACGAAGGAAAGTAGGAAGGTTAAACAATCTCTGAAATTATATTCTGAAATTTGGGTGATTTAAAGTCTAACTAATTACTTTGGATTTCCCTACACATTATTTTTCATCATAAACTTGTTTGATCCAAATCTCGAATGTCATTTTACCAAAACACAAATTATAATTATAATAATCGCACACTCTGCACCTAAGCTTCTCAACATATACTAGTTTTGCAAATTATAGTAGCATTCCGTTCCAAACTAGAGAGGCATTTGACTTCATATTTTTTCTGTAACTCGGTGAAGTTGAGTTGGCCTAGTGGTTAGGTACCCAACTAACGAAATGATCATGGTTTCGACTATCTTATCTCGAAAACTCTTATTACAATTAGTAATTCTTCTTTATACATACATATAAACATAAGTAGACAGAGGACATGAAATTAGATTGAAGTAAACTAACTTCATGTGTACATGTATCTAGAACATAAGATCAAAAGCAACATATATGTGTATATATAAGTTGGTATAGAATATGACAAGTTACCTTGAACAGAAAGAGAATTAACGGGAGGATTGAAGAGAGTGATAACAGCAACGCCATCAGATCCAACTTCCATCACTGTGCTTCCCATTTTTTACAACTTTATAAACGTGAAATATCAAACACACACACACACACACACGAACAAATGGTGTTCTGAGAGTTACATATTGCAATTTGCAATGCTCACATTTATTATTTTGTTATTACAGTAGCATCAGTACGTCTACGTACTTCATGATCACGCGCCCAGTTAACAGTGACCTACACTCTCTAATTACTCAATTGTGTTTTCTCATTATCATATCTTTTAATTGTTTCTTTATTTTGAATGTTTTTTATAATTTTCTTTCAGGAAATTTAGTTTCTATCCAACTATGTTGAGCAATTTCATTGATATTGAAAGTTTACATGTGCTCACCCCAGTTACTTATCCCCGTTATTTTTTATGCGGTCAAACTAACTTCTTTGACTGTAATTTAAAAATAATACTTCATCCGTCTCCTCTTACTTATTCTCATGAAAAAAACATACATATTAAGAAAATATTTAATTATATGGTTTATTTCTTTGTTTACCCCTAATAAATTTCTTGAATAATGAAATAAATTTGAAAATGAGTTGTAGAGTCAAATATTGGAAATAGGAGTAAAGGGTAATATTGGAAAAATATGTATAAAAAAAAGAGTATATTAAAATAAGATATGAACAACTATTTTGTGACAAATTTTTTTTCAAAAAGGTCAAGTAAAAGGGGACGGAGGGAGTATATAACTAAAAAAATTAAAATTTTATATCATTAGAATCTATATATAATCTACTTTCAAATGTATTTTTTAATTTTTTAAAATTATAAAAGAATAATTTCTTATTTGTAGTCAAAAACTAGTCAATTTGATCACAAAAAGTCAAGAAAAGACGTGTAAAAGGGGATGAAGTGAGTTTTTTTTTTTTGCCTTTACTATTATGTTTTGTTAAAAATTTATATTTTATAAAATTATTGTTGTGAGAATATTGGATTCTTATATTAAAATCAAATTTATTAACACTTGATGATACTATAATAAATATGTGATAGGTGTGAAGTCCACCCATTTTTATGATATAGGTAGTGTAGTTTTCGAGGATTCCAATGGAATTTGGGTTGGATTTGTTTAACAGCCCGCCACGCTTGATTTTGCAAAGTCATAGCAGTGGTTTAAAATATAATTCCTGAAATCAGGGGTGTTATCCGATCGAATTAACTCAAAAAATTTCAAATTAAATTTAATTAAAAGGTTAGGATTCGAACTCGTATAATGGTTAGTATATGTAGACCCTTTTGTGTTTCTCTCCGGCAGCCCGGAAGGACTCTTAAAAAAGAACACATCGGACTATGAAGACATATGGTTACATGGGCCAGCTCTCAACTGCAAGATTGTATTTATAGAGATTGTAGAGTCCAAGGTGCATAAAGAACCACTTAAGTGGTTAGATGCCTTAAATCATCTCAAAAATAATTCTATTCAAGAAAGAAAAAAATTGAAAATAACTTGTGAAAATAATTTTTTTTACATTTCAAAATATATTTAAAAAATAAAAGTGATAATTATTTTAAAATAAAAAAGTATTTTACAATTATTATTTTGAGGTAGAGGGATTATTTTATGTATAACGAGCGGCATTATGGTCCACTGCAGTCCATTGAATCGACGTCGGCCTCCAAAATGCTGGTACAAATGGGGTGCCTGCATGGGCTTCCATAATTTGCCGTATACTTTTTGGTAGTTTACATGTATAATTATATACACAGTCTATACAATTGACAATCATTTGCGCACTTTTACATTATTCTATCCAATATCGACCAAAACTTTGTAACAACAAAACTTAAATATTACAATTTCGTCTCCTGCATGTCTATTTATATACAATAAATTATATAAAAAGTTAAAAGGCGAAAAATAATATCATCTAATAAAGTTAAAGATGATTTCGATTTTATCGATATTAGTGTGCATGATTAAAGATTAAGGATAAGCTTATTAATTTGGTTAAGTTAATATATACCTGCAACTGGTGAAATATGCATGTCTAACACACTCTAATTAACATGTGTAATCATCAGCAACATATAAAACTGAAGTACTAAAACTGATTAATTAGACACAACCAGAAGTAGATATATATAGTAGTAGATTATATATATAGCTAGAAATACTCATAAAAACTGACATGCAAATGACATAACATGAAAGTCTCGGCCAACTAAGTAGCTTCACGATCTCTAGATCTTCACACACACCTATTAGCCAACACTTAAATTAAACCCACTCCTACTTAAAAGGTGAAAATAAAAAACGCAACGCAGGGCCGTTTATGCTAGCTAGGGTACTGAAGATCAAAAAGCCTCTGAGCATTGTTGTGGTGTTAGTGATATCTTGGATTATTGGATTTTCAAAGACATGGTGATGTAGTGGCTGGTGGCCTCATAGCAGCCAATGAACAGTACTTTTCACTCCCATTATTATTAGGAGTTGCAGTTTTTCTCGCCATCTCCAATTTCAATTTCAGCTCTTCTTCCTCGTCCATGAATATCTGCCTGCACCTGCACTCCACGCTACAGAAAGCTTTGTCCCCACTGCATCAAACCAAGCAATAATCAACATCATGGTATAACCGGCAATTAACCTAGCTAGTACTAATACTAATTAAGGTTGAATATATATATATATATATATATATATATATATATATATATATATATATATATATATATATATATATATATTATTGCTCCAAATACGAAGCTCCGGATAATCTAATAATATTCATTCACAAAAGTAAGCTTTCGAGCAAGGGAGAATAATAAGCTGATAATTAAGTTATTATATTTCGGAGAGATATGATGTAACCTAACAGTAAGTATACAAAAGAAATAGAGTGGGAATAGATGAACAAGTGATAAGTGTATAAGCTTACTTGTACATGTAGATGTCTTTGGTAGGCAAGAGTGTGCGCTTACATAGGAAACATTGATCAAGAAAACTGCACCAACAAAATGATGATGACTTGAAGGCAGTAGTTGGTTTGTTGCTGATGGTTATAACTTTGCTAACAACTTGTGCACTTTTCTTGTTAGTAGCAGTACTAGTACTTGTTGTTCCCTTTTGTGATGATTCTAGCACTATGCTCAGTCCCGCCATCTCTACTCAACTAGCTCTGTGGCTGGGGTGGAGGCGGTGGTGGTATAGAGGCAAGATATATATAGCTAAATTATGATCACCCAAGAAATATAAGTATTAGTAGTAGCTCAAGGGGGGTGGGGGGGCAGGTGGTGATGGTGTGGCGGGGTCCATCTTTTATTTTACCTATGTGGAAGCATATGGCAGAAGAAAGGAGGAATACCTAAGCGGTTTAGCTCCCACGTAATCCCTTCATTATTTCTCCTAATTATCCTTTCTCATTTTTTTATTTATATTAATTTTATATTGTATTTCGTCTTCCCTAGTCTCACTATACATTTTTCGAGTTTTCTTATTTGTTAAAAAAACTTTAGAGACGGGGCTTAAATTAAATAAATAGTGTTAATATATTTAAACATTTTTTATATAAAATATTTATATATAATCTTTTTTTATTATAGTAATGGGAACTTTAGATTTCATCGGTCCTACTCCACTAATAATTGATAACCATATATGTAAGGGTGCATTTTAATTGAGCCCTACAGTGCCCTACTTTACTTCAATCAAATTCATTTTACATTAAAATAATTTACTTACTTATTATTTAAATTATTGAACATTTTTAATATTTCAATTATAATAATTTAATATTATATATATAAGTAAAAGTTATATGGAAACGTTATATATAGGAAAAGGTTATATGGAAACCGTTTGAGATCATATATGTACTTTAAAAAAACCTTATTTTGTAGAATGATATATTTTGCAATATATGAAATTCAGTTAATATATTATATATTTTTCAAATAAAGTTAAATAAAAAATAATTTTTCTTAGGCTAAAAAATTAATAAATACAAAGTAATTATTTTTATGAATGTGAAACGGTCTACAAAAATTGAAAATCTTTTAATTTTAAAATTAATTTTAAAATTAATTTTTAAATAAATATAGTTATTAAACTAGTTATTTAATTATATATATGTGTGTATAACCGAAAAATGTTAAAAATGAATAAGTTAAAGATTTGTAGATGCTAACATAGGTCAAGATAATTAATATATTTTTTAGTATTGTATTTTATTTTGAAAATTGATTATATTTTTAAAATTAAATAAGTATACAAGTATTGTTTTGATTGTTTTCTAACAAACATTAAAGAGTGAATGATCAACTAATCAACAAGATAAACCTTTTTTACAGAGGTTTGTGTCGATCCAAGAATATATAATTTGAAAACCGACAAATTTATGTTGTTTTAATCCGATTAAAAATACATAACTATCCGACAATTTCATCAGAATTAATCTTCGTATTTGTATAAACTATTCTGACAATATCAGACCTGATCGTACTGATCGTAAAAGTGCTATTTTGTTTGGAATTAATAAAAATTAATATTTATTGAAAAAATGTTATTGTCTTATTATTATAATTGCATACTTGCATGTAGTATATATAAATGCCTAATAAAATTAAAATCATTGAATTTATAGATAAATTTTAATATATATTTAATATTTAATCAAATTTTGCAATATTATTACTATAAAATATTTATATTTTTGGATTTATGAACCTGTGTTCTATTTGTATGCACAGATAGTTAGTATTATAAATATACTTAAATATGATCTTAGGATACCTAGATGTTGTGTGATAAAGTCATGAAGAATTATATAAAATGTATGAATGTTAAAAAAAATTCAAATTCAAATATACAGACATATACAAATATATATGTATATATGTTAACTTTTGAAATTAATTTATTCATAAAATTTCAAATAAATGAAGTTTGTAGGTTTTATCATAATTTTAGTCATAAATCTCTCTCTCTATATATATATATATATAACGTGTATATTTCCCCAACATTTAGCCCTTTTATATTAATAAATTCACAAAAAGAAAAATATTATTCATTCAAATGAAAATTTTTGTATATGTATATATAGCTATTTAGTCATATAATATTATTTTTACATGTATCATATATTTAGGTGTAATTTTTGATGAATTTTTATAATTCAAATTATTGAGAAAATATAGAATTAAATTATTCTGAAAAAAATAATTTTATTTCACTTGCTTTTAAAGTAAAAAAAGTAAATAATATCTTTATAGTTTTTTTTTGTTAGGATGTAAAAGAAAAATTAGATGTTTGAAACAACCTCTTGATAATTACTCTTTTCATCTAAATTATTTTTTTGTTTGAAACAACCTCTTGATATTTATACATGAATATCAACCAAATACACTTTCTTATTTTTTAGATATTATAACTTTTACCTAGTTAGGAATAATTTAAGTCTCGTTTTTCTTTTCTTAAATTCTAGAAATTAGAGAAGAAAATATGTAAAAGTATACTTATCCTAGCACTTATCTTTCAAAAATAAATTTAATTCTTAATTTATTTTTTAGAATTAAATATTTATTATAAATGTGTGTTTTTTTAAAAAAGTAATTATTTCTGAATTAATTTTTTTGACAAAATAATCAATAAAGATTTGTGAGTATATATGTTAGAACTCATAAATATGCCTCAATTGATCTCTCATAAAGAAATCGAACTTCATCTCTATTAATAACCTAGCTATAGAAAAGATGGAGTAATTAATTAAGCAGCAACTCATAATTAAACTCTGGCGAAAGAAGCCCCACAATTGCATGCACTTTTGTACACTTCTGTATAAAATTGCACCACGTGTCCAATGACAAGGACAGGCATAACAGAGTCTCAATAAGTTGATACGACCACTGCTTACTCTAGGTTTTGGTTGCTAGCTTTTTATTACTCCCTCCGTTCCCAAAAACATTTCCTAGTTTGACTTTTGACATTATTCATCGTAAGCGATTGACTACTAATTTACGCATAATTTATAAGATAAAATATAACCATGAGTGATCTTG
The DNA here is from genome assembly GCA_028671895.1 of Oenanthe sinensis. NCBI lineage: Eukaryota > Viridiplantae > Streptophyta > Magnoliopsida > Apiales > Apiaceae > Oenanthe > Oenanthe sinensis. The sequence continues at coordinate 48,451,461 of CM053811.1, read as the reverse complement.
TTCGATTCGTATTTGTGAATACTTTAATACAGTGAAGTTTTTATATTTAATACTAATACGAAATTAAAGATATTAACGGTCAAAAATGTGCGTTGGCAAACGTGTCCGATCAAAACAGGAAACGTTTTAAGGAACGGAGGGAGTACATATACTAGCTGCACCGCCTGCACGTACCAGCTGTTTACAAAGTCTGTTCCATTTCAGGCTGGTGGGATTCTTTTATGTGCTTCAGTTATGTGGCTGTTTCACTTCACCATTTTTGAGTTTTTACCTTCACTTGAAGCCTGGTAAAACAAAGGATGGGACACAATTATAATCTTTTTTGTGCTGTGGAATTGCAAATTGACATCTTGAGCCCGTGACGGAGACTTGGTATATATATGTTACGTATCTACTTCTGTATTGATAATTTCTCCCCTTCTCATATTCCGGTTTAGCTGTTTAAGTTATCAGTTCTCCTGAAATTTTAAAATATTTGAATTTAGGAAACACTTTAATTAGGAGATTGAATTACGAAAATCTTATATTATTCTACCACTACATGCAAATTAAAGAATATATTATCGTTATTTTGTGGGTGAGACTCAAGAATAAATCACAGTAATAATAATTGCATGTGTTAGAGCATTGAAATAATAGTATTTGAACTGAAAAAATTCTTTAGAGGATAGTTCCGTTGTCAAATATTTAGTTGAGTACAGTTAAACGGAGTATTATATATTCTGAGTTATTCATATCGTAAAATTTGTAGTATTTTGATTAATAATTTATTTAAAAGTACTCAGATTGAACTAAACCTTAATTATGATATATAATTATCAGCTACACAACCATATTCTTTACTTTATAAGTATATTTTGTTCCTAAACTTTATTGTGTTTGTACAATGAGTCTCGACCCCGTCACAACTTGTGCTATAAAAAAGTAACAAGTATGTTGGGCCGCACAAGTGCACCCTTTTGGATCATATTAATGCAGCTAACACTTTATACACATTAACTTATATCTGTCATAACAAAAGTGTTTGTTTTTGTTAAATTTATTTTATTAATTGCTTTTTTCATTTCTTATGAAGCATGCTGAATTAATACTCAGATGTCAAGAAAATACAAACTCAAATGAGAGAACCCTGATTGAAATCTTACACTCTCGTCAAATAATTGTCAAGAGAACAAATTCATGAGTCGATAATTTTGAACATAAAGCAACAAAAAAGGGTAGTAAAAATCTTAACCACAAACAGATTAGAAATGTCCAACATCTACCCAAATGCCAAATGCATCTTGAAAATCTCAGAACTTCTGCAGGAAGCCCAAGATGTGCTTGTTAATGTCATCAGGTTTTTCTTCATTAATGAAGTGGCCTACACCTTCCATCACAACAACTTCTTGCAGTAATGGCACATATTTCTTGAACTCTCCACTGTGTAAAAAGTCCTGGGCACCAGGTATGTGATAAACTAAGTCAAGATCCCCGACGACAAATTTTGATGGTACCATTACCTGAGCGCCTGTCCAAGGTGCCGTAAACTCCCATGTTCTGCAGGCATTTGAAAGAAATAATCAGTTGCCCATCAAAAACAACTAGCATTTAGTAATTGATGCAGTAGTTTAATTTTTAAGTTCAAGAATTAAAAAGGAGATGGAGTTAACTTACGAATGAAGAGCTCGATAGTAATTGATGGGACCTGTAAAGCCAGTTTTCTCATATTTGGTGGAATAATAGTCTAGATCTTCTTCCGATAACCAAGAAGGCAGGGGAGAATCTGTTGAGTCTCCATTAAACCCTGTACCTTTAGGGAAGAAGAACGGTTCAGGTTTGCGATGCGACAGAATCTTCTTGAGAAATGTTTTAGTACCAATATTAGTAGCAATTTCAGCTTCCATATCTCCTGGTTTCTGAACATTACATCAAGTGTTAAAAATTTGGTTCCATTAGTAAATGTGACATGAAATGATAGTATAAAGCAACTATATTAGGAATAGCTTGGCATTAGGAAAGTGTTAACTACTCTTTGCCATATCTCAATTTAAAATCCAGATCGCAACTAAGACTTGCATAGATTTCACATTTAGCAAAAAAACATCTAGTGAAACACCAAATGGTCTATTATAAATGTAGAGAAGATCAGAAAGTGCTCTTCCGATCCAGAGAAGATAAAAATGATTGGCAGTACTGTCTGCGAACCTTATGTTATCATTAACTTAACTGAGACGACTGAGGTTCTGCTGGATTAATCATGTAACTTCGTCCAAGTAATGTATAAATTTATAATAACTTGGTTACAATTTAGAAAAACTTATAAACTGAATTTTCAAAAACTTACAGGTCTCATTTATTTCTTAGATTTTCTTTTGATTAACTTAGTTCATACTATAACAAGACAATAATAAATTTTAGCCATAGTGTGTGTTATCTATACAAGTGCTAGTTGTAAATGACAAATATTAGCGATATTTGCGACATGTTAGATTGTTAGTTCTAGTTGTTATCAATTTATATTAGACGATGTCATATTGATTGTCGCCCGGCCACAGAGTTGTAGATACAGCGTCAGTTTTCAAATTTTTTAAATGAATCAAACACTATCAAACTTCTTGACAATCTTAATACTTTAAAAAATCAAATCTGTAAATTTTCAAAATAATTAACGGACAAACATATAGGAAACAAGATCTTTTATAAACAAAAGCAACAAATAATAAAAGCAATGAAACTTGACTTACCTGAAACCTGACCATGTAATAATCCTCTCCATAAATTGCCTCCATTAACTCAACTATATCCTTCAATGGATTTCTGTTCATATAATGGATGCTCAAAGAGACCAGAGCTTTGACTTTATCAGGCCTAAACAAACCCAAATGCCAGGCAACATACGCACCCCAATCATGCGCCACCACAAACACCTTCTCCTTAGGTGCAATCACATCGAGCAGTGCCACGATATCTCCGACAATGTGGAGAACAGAGAACTTGCTTGGATCATCTAGAGGTGCACCCGTAGTGTCACCGTAGCCACGGAGATCAGGAGCGACAGCATGGTAGCCCTGAGAAGCCATGAAATGGATCTGGTGGCGCCAGGAGTACCACAGCTTTGGGAAGCCGTGAAGGAAAAGTACTAGTGGCCCTTTGCCTTTTTCTGCTATGTGGATGTTAAGGCCATTTGCACTAATCATCTTGTGTTCTATTCCTTCCATCTTCTTAAGTGGTGAATGGTGATGGACTCTAATTTGCTCAATGGTAGGGGATGGTTATATATATAATCAAAGTGCAAACCATTGGTTGGCTTTTTTCGTATTCGGTCATTACACCAATATTATCCTTCAGCCTCCAAAGCCGTCCAATTTCTTTATTCTAAGTGTTTAAACAGGACATATACATAAATTTAAACGAGTATCAGTTCAGTAGTTCACGAATTAGAAACATCGTCCATAATCATAATCAATATAAAGTGCCGAAAGTTGCAAAATGCCGTCTTAGAAAATTTAAAATATGCATTTTGAAACAATATAAATTCCTTGGTCACTGTATAATTTAATCAATAAAACAGACTTGGCAATATTATAGTTAAAACTATATTTTAATAGTGAACTTATAAGTTCGTACAAATAAATATATGTAATGTTTAATTAGAAATTTTAGGGGGGGGGGGGGGGGGGGGGATTGTTAAACAACACTTGAGGAGACTCTAGAGCAAAAAGCTATCAGCTCCAATGTGCTATCTTATTTTTGTTGAATTGGCTAATTTTGAAGTTAAATTTTGAAATCCTTTCAACAAAGATCTCAACCTATTATCTACACAAGTTAATACTCCGTTATTATCCAAGACAAAAAGAAAATAGTTGAAACACAAATTCATGAGTTAATATTAATAACAAACGTTAAGCAACAAAACAGGGTACGTAGTAGGTCTTATTCTCGACAAACAGATTAAAAATGAAAAGTTCAGAATTGCTGGAGGAAGCTTAAAATGTGCTGGTTAATGTCATCAGGTTTTTCTTCATTGATAAAGTGGGCTACACCTTTCATCACAACAACTTCCTGCAACAATGGGACAAGTTTCTGGAACTCTCCGGTGTGAATAAATTCCTGGACTCCCGGCATGTGATAAACCAAGTCAAGATCCCCGACGATAAATTTTGTTGGTACCGTTACCTGAGCCCCTGTCCAAGGTGCCGTAAGTTCCCATGTTCTGCAAGCATTAATAAATCAATTGATCTTTAAAAACAATCAACTAATTTATCATAGACACATTTAATATTATGTAAATTTAGTGGAAAATGATTTGATTCCAGTTACAGAAAGTTTTGAAGTTAGAAACATAGTTACATAGGTAGGGGAGAGATCGAATTAACTTACAAACCGAGAGCTCGATAGTAATTGATGGGACCAGTAAAGCCAGTTTTCTCATATTGAGCGGAATAATAGTCGAGATCTTCTTCTGACAACCAAAAAGGCAAGGGAGAATCTGTTGAGTCTCCATTATACCCTGTACCTTTAGGGAAGAAGAACGGAGCAGGTTCACGGTGCGACAGAAACTTCTTGAGAAATGTTTTAGTACCAATATTATTAGCAATCTCGGCTTCCATGTCTCCTAGTTCCTGCAACATTGCATAAAGTGTTAACACTCTGATCCCATGACCGAAAATGACTAGAAAAGATATCATCAAGTAGACAATGTTAGGAATAGCTCAACTATAGCCTGTAGCTGTAGGAGAATGTTAGCTGCTATAGACCATATCTCAGTTTCTTAAACCAGCATTAGGTTCTACTATTAATGAAACAAAGGTCTCGGACTCGTGTATGAAGTATTGACAAAACGCAAACATTTATTATAAGATTCGTAAATAAAACAGAGGAATGCAATTTTTTCATTATGAGATTTGAGAATAAAGTCATTCATTTTTCTAAAAATGCAAATCATAAACATAAGTGATCATATCAAATAATGGACAAGTAACTCTTAGTTTGCAAGTTACAAAAAAAAATTGATGAAACAAACTGACCTGAAATCTGACCATGTAATGATCCTCTCCATAAAAAGCCTTCATAGACTCGACCAAATTAGCCAATGGATTCCTGGCTATATAATGGACGCTCAAAGAGACCAGAGCTTTGACTTTATCAGGCCTAAACAAACTCAAATGCCAGGACGCATACGCACCCCAGTCATGCGCCACCACGAACACCTTCTCATTCGGTGCAATCACATCCAACAGTGCTACGATATCTCCAACGATGTGGACAAGAGAGAACTTGCTTGGATCATCTAGAGGTGCACCCGTAGTGTCACCGTAGCCACGGAGATCAGGAGCGACAGCATGGTAGCCCTGAGAAGCCATGAAATGGATCTGGTGGCGCCAGGAGTACCACAGCTTTGGGAAGCCGTGAAGAAAAAGTACTAGTGGCCCTTGGCCTTTCTCAGCAATGTGGATGTTCAGGCCATTAGCGCGTATCATCCTGTGCTCTATACCTTCCATCTTATTTACTGATCTTGATAACTTGTGCAGTTGTGCTCAACCTTTCATTAAAAACAAGGCTGCTCAAGCTTCAATAATTGAGAACAGAATAGTGGGTGTATGGTCTTTTGCTTTATCAAATAAGTTATTTATAAATAATTTTGTTAGATAAATGAAATGGACCCGTAGAAATATTGTTCACAATTGTTAAATATCAACTGCTGAGTCAATCTATACGAATGTCATCATCAAATAGTGAAATTCAACCGCGGACCCAGAAATAAAGTTGAGTAATAAATATTTAAATAAAATTTATACAAAATGAAAATATATTTTTTATATTTTATACTCTCTCTCCCATTTTGTATGAGTTTGTTTGATTTTCACGGAGATTAAAAATTTTTAGTAAAAAAAGAGTAAAGTTAGTTAAAAAATTGGTAAAGTAGTGGGACTTATCAATATTCAATAATAGATTTAAAATAATGGAGGAAAGTAGTGGGTGTAATAGTATTTATTTAATAAAAAAAGAGTATAAAATGATGAAATAACGGGTGTAATAGTGAAAAATAGTAAGTACAGTAGGTTAATTCTTTTTGGGTCCTAAAAAGGAATAAGGATCATATAAAATAGGATAAAAGAATTAGTTATTTCCCATGAAATAAGGATTTTTTTAATATATATTTAACTTTATATTTATATAAAAATTTAGGCACTAATTTGTATGTAGTTATTTATATTAAAAATTTTAAGTTTTTAAATATTTTTGGACTTATATCTATTAAATTTCTAATATTAATGGATTATTTATATTATATTTTATATATTAATTTTAATAAAAATTACTCATAATTATACTTTTGTAGAAAATTGAGTCCCCCCTGGTGAAACTCATGGCTGGAGCCAGTAGATTTTCGTTCATGACATGCAAAATGCAAAAGGCAAAATTCATTGTTTCTTCATTCTTCATGGACCACGTCCAGTTTCTAAATTGGCATGTTACCACATTCAAATATTAAATTTTTATTCATAAAAATAAAATATTTATAAAAATTTATATAGTTATACGACTAATACATTTTAACATGCGCGTAAAATACTAAATTGGAAAGGAAAGAGTATGTAATCCCAAAAATTTGGATTTAAAAGTGTATTGAAAAGATAATATTATAAATTATTTTTATTAAAATTAAATAAATATTTAAATATTATTTAAAAAATAATTTACTAAACTATCACCATAAAATACATGCACAAAGTACAATTTTCTAGATCTAGACCGGAAAGCATATAAAGAAAAGCACGAAGCAAAAAGAAAAGAAAAGAGCTTAGTCAAACTGTCAAAGTACTAGTAAGACGAGGAATATAATTGAACCAACTTTTTTATAAAATAGGCGCGAATTTGTTGCAAGGTATACCTTCGATATTTTTCCAAGAAGCTAGGCTAACAGATTACATTAAATTTGCCGATGAAAGATTAACGACATTTTACCCAACTGGAAATCTGGAATTGATTAACAACCTGTCATATACCCGTAAGTTTTTTTTGCTTTTTTATGATCGGAAAAATTTAAACACTCACGCAGTGGCGGAGCTAGCATCTAAATTTAGGATTGGCTAAATTTTTTTATTAAAATAAAATAAATGTTTTATAATATATATTTATTTAATTTGTTGATAAAAAACCTATTTTAAGAAAATTTTGAAATAATTCTTTCTAATATTTAAAAAATATTAATAAGTAATATAGTTATATTTCGATAAATGAATATCTTAATACCAAAAAATTGTATTCATTTATGGAGAATAAAAGTTAATGTTCTTTATTACGTTGGCGGCATCGAAAACAGGAAAAATGTTATTTATAGAATATTTTTTTCCATTTTCAAAACTATTTATTATTTTTTATATTAAAATATTCTATAAATTGTGATATAAGGCAGAATATGCAACAAATGAAACTACAAAGATACCAATTACCAAGTACTGAAAACTTAAAACTGAAAAAAAAAAACCTTGAAAATGAGAAGTCAGGGTCAGCCATGGCCTATGCTGGCATTACATGGCTCCGCCCCTGCACTCACGCATACATCTCCTCTCGATCAAACGCTCTTTGTTATCGAGAGAATACGAGTATCCGCTAAGCATTGCTTTAATTAATGTAAGTAGACATAAATATATAGCTAAGTGACCAAATAAATGGGCATGGCAGGGCTGGCAGTGGTCCTGTGTTGCAAGTCATTGTTAAAATCCCTAAGACTGATGTATGGTAAATTGTCCATTTCACCCCTCATGGCCGGAGAAAGTGAACCGGACGTAGGCCGGCTAGCTGTCCGGTAAGGAGTGGTGGTTCCACTTCTGCTCTCAGTAATGTAAACCGGCTGCTCATAGGAGCCAATAGGGTGGACGTGGACCCCGCTTTGTTGACTATGAGCCTGTGAGTTTCTTCGGGTCCATTTTCGTTTAAAAAAGTGAAGAGCATTTTTCCACCAGCGCTTCCTGATGAGGTTCTTCTTGTTGTGCTTATTTTTCTTGATGATTTTGGAGTAGTCTAGCTCGTTGGAGATGGTGGGCTTCTGAAGCTTGAAATGCAGCCCATCAATGGATCTTCCTACCCCGTGATTTTCCCTCTTGTGCTTTCTTGCTGCTTCTAATACCTATTTAATTAGGTTTATCAAAAACAAAACAGCATAGTTAAAGTCATTTCAAAGAACCCAAAAAAGGTGTATCGTCCCTCAATTCTTAGATGAAATGGGCTTTCGATCGACAAGATTTTAGGAGAATTGACAATTAACTCGGAGTGTGGTAGTAAGTTCAATTTAAAGAAAAACTACTACTATCTATTTTACCTTCAAATCAATTCAAATAAAAACTTATATAATGTATCGGATGATGAAACTTATATAATAGAGAAGGAAAGAACCTGAAAATAGTCGAAATGAGGGTGGAAGCCGTAATCACTGAAATGTTGGGTATCAGTCATTGGGAACACTGGATTGTTTGACATACTCAATATATTATATACTGCGTGTGTATAAAAGTACTGCAGTGTAGTGTTAGTTTGGGTGCCTATCTGAAACAAGGAAAACTCAAAAGAGGACTCCCAGTTCAATCAAAGTACTACTGGTTGATAAATGCACAACCCAATTAAAAGAGGCCTGTGAATAAATAGATACAAAAGCATTTGCAAGAGAACAAGAAAGATTCGTGTGCACAAATTTCTAAATTCTATTTCTTTCATCTACCGTATTTAATATTCCCTCTCTCTCTCTCTCTCGATTATTCAAAGCTCCTACTCCGTGACATTTTTTTACTGATGTCTGCATGTGGTATGTGTATAATCATGGAGATATAAATCTAGATGATATATTATCACGAGTGAATGCAACAGAACACACTGTTTATACTTACATGAGAGAATTATCACGGGAGTGTTAAGTAATTACCCCCATGTTTAATTCATCACTGTGTTTGTCACGGGTATTTGCATGACATGACAAGCATGCAGGCACGGCCTTTGAGGTTTTTTTTTCTTTTTAAGAATACAATTATTTTTTTTGATAATATTTTTTTTATTTAAATATTTAATATCCAACTTATGGAAAAAGTGAAGGACAATAACAATGCCATTGCTTGTTTAGATCCAGGAGGAGGTCTCGAGTATGGAATCTATTCGTACGGGATCAATCTTATTACAGAATTTAGAGACGTTGTGTGTTCATGTTGGGAGTACTTATCTTCTAATTTACAAAATCTAGAGACATTATTTAAATGGCAGCGTTCAGGCTGGGGCACTATGAGCTGGATTTGCCAGATGGGGTGCCGGATTTGGAAGACGGGGAGCTGGATGGGGCGCCAGATTTGGAAGATGGGGCGCTGGATGGGGCGCCAGATTTGGAAGATGGGGCGCTGGATGGGGGGCCAGATTTGGAAGACGGGGAGCTGGATGGGGAGCTGGATGGGGCGCTGGAAGGGGCGTCCGATGAGGCTTCTGATGGAGCATCGGATGGGGAGTCAGAGGATGGGGCGTCGGAGGATGGGGAATCAGCTGCTACGCTAGTAGGTGGACCACTTCCCGTACAAGGAACACCGGTAGCTGGAATCCAGGAATCCCCCTTCAGGAAAGTTGAAGGAGTAAAACCACTAGCATCGCCTGAAGAAATTTTCTTAATACTAGGCCATTTCACCCTCTTCGAAACATCTGCTCCGGGGCCTTTGTTGTTATACTCTGCAATAAATGAATTCTCAGTGTTTGGCTGGTTGGGGAGCCAAATATCCCATCCAGATGCATTGATAAAATTCTCAATGTTAGAATTCATAATAATCATCCTTGAATAGGGTTTCCAAGGGCGTCCCAAGAAAGATTGAATCGAAGGATCAGCAGCCAGATCAGGGTCTGGACTAAGAGCACAGTTGTCTAGTATTATTCCTGAAATGTCGTTATCAAATTCTCTGTTTTGTGCTACAAGCATATTAGCCTGTCCGGAAGCAGGTTTTCTCCCAATTACTTGGCAACCTTGGAAGATGGCGATTCCACCTCCAAAAACAAAATCAATGGTGCCTGAAATGGAGCAATCACGATAGAACTGGCGGTAAACCTGAGCGAAGAGAGTATCTTGGTTACCAGTCATATGGCAGTTGAGAACAACTGCTTTATCTGATGCTATGCGAAGTGCCACCGCAGGACCTTCATCTGGTTTTGCCGTGTTCTCAAATCCAATGTCCTTTACCAAGAAATTGAATCCCTCCACTCCTATGTACACACAACATGAAAACAAGTATTACGAAAGCATAAAAGATTCCAAGAAATGCAGAGAATGCAACTATGAGAGCTACTTTTAATTCATTCGATGAAATTAAAAGTAGCTCTCATATTTTCATTAGGCCTTAATTCAGGTTATATTATGGGGGTGTTTGGCTTAACTTATAAGTAATAAGTTACTTTTTTAAAAAAAGTATTTTCATATTTTTTTTTGAAAATTAATATTTATTTTAGAAATTTAAGACCAAATCTTATTTTCAAATTTGAAAATAAGTTACTTATTTTCAGAAAAAGTACATATATACCAACTTTTTCAGCTTATAAGCTGCTTATAAGTTTAGGCAAACGGGGCATATATGTTATGGGCTATATGTTGACTTATATCTACCAGTGCATGAAATTATAAAGATTCAAAACAATTATTGTCTTAAAAAATTGTATTCTGTGGGAGATGACACAAGTGTGACTTACCAACAGTTGCAGATTGCAGTGTGTTGTATCCAGACTTCTCAGATCTACAACCGGTAATTTTGGTTTTAGTTGGGCCATCTCCAACCATAACCACATTAGGCTGACTAGCCCCAATTACTACGTTTTCACTATACACACCAGCCTTAATGTATATAATATAAAGATCTGAATTATCTTCTGGAATTGATTTGACAGCATCGGCAACAGTTTTAAATTTCCCGGAACCATCTGCTGCCACAACTGCATGAGCCTTGGATTTGGCGGCATCACCTTTAAGAATATCTTTCCAGGCTGGCTTCGCCCAAGCAGGAACCTGGTCTGGCGGCAATGGAACCTGTAATAGTTTTCGTGGATTCGTACCTTGTAACTGCAAACCTTGCAAAACACTGTATAATTTATCAATCATATTAAAGGCAGTAATGGTCATCTCCTTGGAATCTTTTAAAAGTTCCTTCATTTGGTCGGCTGCATCTCCAGTTGTTTTCTCAAAAGCATCCGAACAAGTATTCTGACCTTTACTGGCACTAGATAGCCATACTTTGAGATCAAAAAGACGATCATCCAAATCATCAAAATCAAAATCAAAAAGATTCGTCCTTTCAATTGATCTCTGTAAATCTTTGGTTGCTCGATCAAGAACACTCACACAAACAGCATGAGCTTGCTTTGTCTGTGGATCCTTCTCTGCATTTATAAACACTGGTGATTGCTTAACTTGCTCCACAATATGTTGCACTGCAGAATTCAACCCGCTCTTCATAAACTCTTTTGGGCCACCCCCCAAGCCACCGCCCCCGAAGCCAAACAATAATGGCAAGGGCATAGAAGGCATGGGATCGGGATTTGAACTGGCACTGGGATCGGGAGTGGAACTGGGACTAGCATTAGCATTGGCGGCACTGGGATCGGAATTAACATGAGCAACCACTATGCCTATCAGGAGGACCAAACAAAAACCTACAATACCAACTTGAGCCATTGTCCCTCCCGTTGTTGAGAAATGTGAACGACAACATTATTATTATTTGCACACTATTTAATATGCCTAATCAACTTCATCTGTATTTGGTAATTTTCTTTTTTTAGCATCTTGCTGTCTTGTGTTTTTGCCCATAATAATAGTAGTATAATTTTAGAAGGTTCATGTGTCATTATTAATTTTTTTTCATTGATCCTAAGATATAGCTCACACAGTGACCCTATTACACACCTCTAAACGCCTCCCATTTTTCCTCAAGACCCTTTCTCTGCCACATAAATACAAACTTATTCGATCAACCAACCAACACGTTTCTTCAAACTCGAACCCAGACATATACGTATAGGAAATTTTTCATTCTAAATATATTTGATTGAGGATTTACATATTTTTAATGAATAATAGATATATCAAAATGTATGAAACTTATTTAATCTTATGTTTTGAATATGTGCAGTTGCACAATAATTACATTACCTAAAGTTATAAAAATATGTAAACCACCGTCATTTCACTGAGCATCTCATTAATTCTATATATTAAGATTATATGTCTAAAATATTTCATTACAAATTATACTCCTCCCAACAAATAAAACTTAGCTTGCAGCTTAAAAACATTGTGTGTGTATAATTGCATATAACGCTTTAATTTGATAAATTTATTGATTACATTTTATTGACATATCTAACACTAATATACTAAAAAAGTAGTTAACAAAACTAAATAATATCTTACAGTATATGGCAACTTTTGCGTGTGGATTTGTAGTCGGTTTACTGCTGTTTGGCAGGTGGTTCCCGTTGTAATTGGTGGGTTCATACCACTACATTGTCTAAGCTTTCTGCCAAGAGCCAAGAAGCTCTTTCAGAAGCCGGCAATATTGCTGAACAGGTGAGAAACTCTGATGATTTTCACTAATCCTAATTTAGATTAGACAACAATCTCTGTTTTGCAAATGAACATAAAGTAGAAGTTAGCTATAGACTTTTCGCGCTTAGAAGATATATGAAGTTAGAAAAGAATAAAATTATCTCCAGAGTAGTAGTGTTTTATTATTGATAGAATTGTTGATACCAGAAAGAGTATATTTATCAAGTCATCTCCGATGAGATAATAAAATATTAAAATATTGTCACTTTGACACTATTTTAGTATAAAACCAATTTCAATGGTTAGAGCTGTTTAACGAACCGAGGTGATCGACTCGATAAGCTCGGCTCGGCTCGATAAGTAATCGAGTTCGAGTTCGGAAAAAAAAGTGTCCGATAAGATTATCGAGCCGAGCCGAGTTTTAGGGGTGTTCGACTCGAACTCAACTCGGACTCGACTCGATCCGTTAAATTCGAACTCGATTCGGTAACCGATTATAATTATTTTTTTAATATTTTCTTTTTTAGTTATTTTAGTCTTTTATTTTTTTATAAATAATAAATATAATATAATATATATTAGAATAAATTATTATGTTATTTAGTATGATATCAATATTATATTTTCATTAGTATACTATTAAAAAATTTAGAACATGATATAGTATTATTGCAACTTAAAAATAATAATATAATATTATGTAGTTGTTACTTTAATTTTATAATATATTTTAAATAAATATTGAACTTTTCATATTTCATAGTATTATAGATTATTTGATTATTTTTATTTATAGGATATAATTATTGATAATATTTGAACTATAAACTTATAGTAATATTTTTGAAGATATAAATATTAGATTTAAAATGTGTTTTTACTTTTTAGTGAATATCGAACCTTTGACATTTGTTAGTATTTGGATAAAATTTCTATTATACTTATTATATATATGTGTGATATAATTTATAACAAAACTCATAATTTGTAAATGTGAAACTAATAAATCATTTCTTTTAAATGGAAACTTTATATGTTGAAATTTAGTATTTTTTTAATCTAGCTTCAAACTCTTCATTTTATTATTAATTATTCTATGTATCTTAGTTTGTGTCTCTATTTGTTTAGTACTTTAATGTAAATAAACTCACATACTAATATGAAAAAATTTAAAAAATTATTTTTTTAAAAAAAAATAAAATTTTAGGATCAACCCGAACTCAAACTCGATTGCTGAACCCGAACTCGACTCGAACCCGACTCGACTCGAGTGTTCGCCAGTAGCTCAAACTCGACTCGTTTGTTAACGAACTCGAGTTCGAACACGGAAAAATGTCCAATAAGCTTATCGAGTTTGGCTCGACTCGGTAAGGAAAAACTCGATCTCGATAAGAAAAAACTCAACTCGACTCGGTTCATTTACAGTCCTATCAACGGTACATTAATATAGTGTCAAGATGACACTAAATAATTGCAGTGACACCAAATATATGTCAAACATATATTTGGTGTCATCTTGTCACCAAATCTGGCGCTTTTTAAAATTTCAACTCCCATTAGAATTATTTTTGTAAATTATGTAAATTTGATACTAAAATAGTGTCAAAATAACACTATTTTAGTTAGGGCTGAGCACAATTATCCGAAACCGATCCAAGTGGCCGATCCAAACCGTCCAAATCGAAATTTTTGATTTGTTAATGGTTTGGTTTGGATAATTAGAAAACCAAAATTTTTTGGTTTGACTTCGGTTTTCACTTTCAAACCGACCGAAATAACCGAACCATTAATACATATATTTTATAAATAATAATTATATAATTTAATTTAAATATTTAACTATTGACCATTATTGTAGTTGTTTCTCCGTTTGAAAATCATTCTCCACTTTTATCTTTATCCTTATTTATTATTACTAATTAATAACTAATAGTTCTCTTTTTCTTTTAAATAAATAATTTCTTTTCTTTTTGAAAATTAAATGAGTTATTTTTTCATAACAAAAAATAAGAATAACACCTAAAATTATTTATATTGGAGAGTTATATAAATATTATCTTTATTTTTATCTAAGTGTTTTATTAAAAGACAAATAAAGATAACACTTAAAATTATTTATTTTAATATAGTAAGAACACATATTTTTTTAAAATATTTTGATATTAAACCGGAACCGAACCAATCCGTTAAGAATCGGTTTAGTTTGGATTGATTTTTATAACATTCGGTTTGATTTCGATTTCTAAATTTTCAAAACCGAAAATTTAGAAACTTTTCTGCGGTTTTTAATCATAGTTAGGTATTGCTAAGTGATTTAAGCGTAACATATTTACAAATTTGTTAAATATATGGATTAATACCAGATTGAGATTAATGCCGGTGTATTTCGGTATATTCAATTGAAACTTTTAAATAATTACACTTGATTTTAATTTTATGTTAACGGAATTGATTGTACTTGATTTTAATTTTACGTTGACTTGCGTTGATTTTAAAAAAACCGACGTAAATTTAAATATAAATCTTTCAAAATCTCATAAATTAGATTATAATGGGTTTGAGTAGTTGTTTATTCTATGTTATTGTTGTACTCTTATTTTGATAGATGTGTATGACTATATGTATATCTATATACGAGCGATGACATATATTGGGATTTGATATTGGTATAACAGTATTTTTAGGTCATGAATGAGTAAACTAAATATGGAAAATCTGTATTAGTTTCATATGTGTACTAGATTTTAACATGTGCGATGCATGAATATTTATTTTCTTTTTATTAATTAAATTTATATTTTATATGAAGTACAGATTATATATGGATAAAATGTTTTTACAGTTTGTATTATATACATGGACACAATTTTATTAAACTCTTTTAAAAACCAGAACATCAAAGGCACTATAGAAAATTATTTATAAATTAACAGAATAATAAATCATTATATTTAAATATTTTTAAAAACTTAATTAAAAACTAAAAAATTGTAGAAAATGAATTGTAATAAAATTTTAAAATCTCATAAATATTATTCCCTCCAATTTTTTATAGGTCGATTTGACTTTTGCCACATATTCTTATGTATTTTGACCATATAATTTTAATTTTAAAAAAAAAATAAAAATAATAATTTTTACTATACGGTCAAAGTATAATTTGGAACGTGGTTATATAAAAATTTTGTTTAGGATAACAGTGAGTTAAAATACTATTTTTTTACGTACTCTCTATAGTTGTATCACATAATTTTAAAAATTATTTTAAAACATCATTTATGTCTTGTTGGATAATAAGCGGTTAACGGTTATATAGTTTAAGTGGATTGAATTAGTTTTTTTCGTGAACTAATTTGATTAATTATTTTGACTAACTGACTGGATTAATCGTTTGTATAAAAGTATTTGATAAATAAATGTTAATTTATAATTATTTGGACTAATAGGAACAAAATAGTTGAAGTGATATTAAGGTTTAATTTCTGCAAGTATAAAATAGTAATTTTATTAAATCAATTTTTTAGTGTGTGCCTAGAAACAGACGTTAACAATCATTTTTTAAAAACTTTAATGTTATTTAATGATATATAATTAAATAACTTGTATATAATGCATGTGTTAATAAACCCTATCTCAACTATCACATATATGCATGAATTGTAAAAATAAATAATTATATACAAATTAGTTAATTGAATTTCATAAGGATCCAAAATTATAGTTAGCCGCTACCTCTCTCTCTACAATGAAAGTCGACCCCCGTTTTAGATTAGCGTCTAGCCGCTTCTTCCATTCTTCTACAATTTTCCCCTACGTTCTTCCATCTTTTCTTGTATTTTCCAGTTTTTCTTCAATAAATTCGAGTTTTTACTTTTTGGGTGAAGTTTTGTTGGTACATTATTATCAAGGTTGTTAATGTTACCCATCTTTTTGGATGTTAGTGTGTTTTATTTGAAATATTTGTGAGTTTGGTATTGGTTTCACCGGAAATGATTTATATAATTTTTTGGGAGATCTAGAATTCTTGCATCGAAACTAGAACGGTGGTAGATATCGCAAGAGCTCATCTTTCACAACAAAAGATTGTTTATAGTTTGGGGACATCTATTTCCCCAATTTTAGTTGATGTAACTAAAAATTTTGAATATTGGGCTACATGTGGCATTTATGTGAAAGTCAATTGTGATGCTACTAAATTTAGGATCGGTGTAATTTGGATTGCTCGGAAAGCTATTGTAATCTTTTTCAATTTAAAATTTTGTATTCTATATCTTAAGCGATCTGAAAACAAAACGACTATTTATTTAGCTCGTTTATTTGTTTCAAAATCAGATTGTATTGTCAGTTTAGGGGTTTATCCTGACTGTATTCGAATATTTTAATGAATGCATTAAGTTTTGTTTGTCAAAAAAAAGTTAATTGAATGTCATTAAATTACATTAAAACTATAACAAATTAGTTGTTAGCATATGTTCATGAACATATAATTAGAAAAACCGTTATAAAATTACATCAATCCTCTGTTAATTAAAAAACTCTAAAAGATAACTTTTTCAATCTTCACACCAATTTGCTTCTACTATTTCTTTAATTGTCATCGTGTTAATAAACATTTTATCCTCCGGTGTCATTGCCGGAAGGGAGTTTTGAGTGATATCGAGTTTAGTAGAGAGATGAACAATCTTTCTGTTAATGATGCTACAGGGCGTTTCCAAATTTATATATTTTTTGCTATTATTTGTCGTGGAAAAGCCAACTACACCTACATTAGTCAATTGGTAGATTTAAATAAATTGGAACATAAATCAAATAATTAATAAAATTATTACAAACATTAAGTAACAATAATAACAAATATTAAAAATAATATTATGTATTTATAATTTTCCAAATTGTAAATTATAAGAACATGTTAATAAGATTATTATATTTGAATCTTTTAAGCTGTGCAGATATGACAATCAATATATAAGGTTCACCATCTTCCTTGTATTGTATGGATTTTGATCAAACGGCTAAGCAAATTTTTTCCACAAAATTACATTGCTCGTGACTGAATTATATATGATAAAATTTGATATAACAAAATTATATTGAACCAAAATACTAGTATTAAATTTATAAATATTATAAATTTAAATAATAATTTCTAAATATATATGTATATTATAATTCATAACTTACTAATTTATTATGATTTTAAGATCTCTTTTTTTTCATCCGCCATTAACAATATCAATGTCACCAATGTAGGTCAAGCAGCTCACAATATCTAGATAATTATTAGGAATATTACGTAGATATTAAAGAATATAATTTTAAATTATATATGTGTGTGTGACTTATAATATATTATTTTAACAAAATACCTGACAGTATATTAGTGTCATTAACATGTGCTTCAATTATATCGAGACATATGAACTCAAATCCATGTAGTGACATGTTGATGATTCTTTCTTCCAATTTTTTGGGTCGTTGTACGTAGAAACATACTTTAAACTCACATGATAGTGGTCTATATCGGTCAGTACTTGCAGCTACTTTTAAGTTTTTAATACTACATAAAGACCTTTCTTCCAAAATATATTTGAATTTGATCTTTAATTTATATAAGTGATTGTCTATTATTTTTTTAAAATGGAAACACATTCCATTTAGGTAAAAGAATAAAATTAATTTTTTTATTATAGATATTGTCTTTTTGAAAAATTAAAATAGTTTCGATTTTTAATAATTTAATACATTCTCTAAAATTTCTAATTATCTTATGTATAATAATGTCTTTTCCAAAATTTCGAAACTTATCTTATGGATAATATAAAGTAACTTAGATTTTTTATAATTTTTAATATTTACTATTTCAAAAATTTGAGAAAATTAGAAAAATATATTTGGATGATTTGGAAACACCACCTAACCGTTTCCGTGTTTCCGTCTTCTCTTTGATATAATGATTTCAATTTAACAATTTAATTCCACTGCATGCTTATTTTAGGAAAAGAAGCAAATAATTTAGATTTTTTTTGCATCTTAAGTTCTTTGGTTCATTGAACTCTTAAATTTTATTATATATAAATATATAATTTTAAATATATTTTATTTATTTTACATGTGAATTATGTTATATATGCATACCTAAAGATTAATGTTGAGATTAAATTCGGTTGATCTTTGTTTTAGGGATTATATTATATAATTTAGTAAACACAATTTTGTAGTAATCCGATTAATTATTTATGTATTTCATATTATAAAAGGAAGTATAAATAAATAATAATAAATCAATTTAAATAAAGATGAAATTAATGGAATTTCATAGCACATACATTATGGTTGTATAAAAGAAATAGAACATAGACATATAATTGGGCATGTTATCAAATTTAAGCTTCAATACATATGAGAAGAGATTAATTAGAATAAATTTGCATTTTTAAAAACTCAACAGATGCGTATTCTACTTCATTAAAATTGAATTTTTATATTTGTTAATTGTTCGGATCACCTATAAAAAAAAATTTGTTCGAATCATCATTCAGGGTTCATTTTTTTAATATAAAAAATGCAATAATAGATTAGAATGAACCAGTTATAAGCGGAGGGCTAGCCTTTTTACAACTTTAGGCTCGGCACACAAACATTCTAAATCATTGTGAAAACATTGAAATACATTTTTAGCTACCCAGCCATTTGTCATTCACTTCATGAGCAAATTTCGTTTAATTTTTCTTAGTGCTAAACTCAAGAATGCTGCTCAGAGCGGAGTCTTATACTATTTCTTCATCCCAATTAACACATCTCTTTTTTAGTCTTTTAGATAGAAAATCAAGTCCTCCATCATCCAATGAATCGATGATTAATCATAATTCAAGTCCATCGTCATTAAAATTCACAGAGTTAGATTTGATAGAATTAATTATATATGTAAATTAATTAGGTAGTTGTTGAGAGTCGAACACATGACCTTTGGTAGTATTCGAATAAGATCTCTCTTACTCTTATTATATATAGGATATAATTAATTTTATATCTGAATTCTCTCTATATCTACCGTTATTGTACCATGAATAATACTATTCATTGAAGGCCATACATGGTGGCTTGTTTTGTACTCTTGAAGAGTAGTTTTGGTCTGATGGCGGATTGTACAATGTGTGAAATTGATGTGTCAGTTTCCATTTTATTTTTTATTTTTAATTTCATTTATGGTAACTTGTTAACAACATTTATTCTTCAGTTTCCGTTTTTGAATGACTAGTTTTTTTTTAAAAAAATATTAGTATTAAATACAGTATTGGTTGTAAAAATTTAAAATGAAGTTTATTAGTTTTAAATAAAATTGTATTTTGTTAAATAATGTTTGTTGAGTTTGTATTAAATCAAAGTGATCCCATTTGGTTAGAGTAATATAAAATAATGTATTATATTAGTTTTTAAAATTATTGGACGATATATATTAAGACATTTTCTTATTTTATTTTCTCTTTTATATTTTAGATACACAAAAAAAATTGTAACTAAATGGGGTGGGAAGCAAGTTCAGATATATCAAGGAAGTTGTTAACTGTTTGCTACTATCTATTGGTGTTAAAGTATTTATTGGTTATATTTTAGCCAGACTTTAAACTTTTATTGTCTAAACGTCTTGTAGAAATCTTATGTACGTCTTTCGATTAGATGAAAAAAACCCTTTTGATCAATATTGTATCCTGACTCCTATCATTTATGAAATTATTTTCTCCTGACAATAAATAAATAAAAAAGAAATATTATGAAATTCATTAAAATTTATTATTTTACAAAATAAAAAAATATCAAATTTTGAATACCATCAAATTTTAAAATGACAATTGACTATCATCGTATTTTAATAAAAAAATTAAGTTTCAAATTAAATATACCAAGTTTCAAAAACAAATTATTGAATATTATCAAATTTTAATAAACATTTTTAAAATCCCAAAAACTCCTTGAGAATTCGGATTGAATATGTCCTTAAATTAATAAAATTTTATCATTAATGTTAAAATGCAAAATTAATATTTATACGAAGATGCTTTCATCTCCACCAAATTATCTTATGTCGCATTCCTATATAAACCAGAACGATCAATTTTGGCGAAAAATTGTAGATTTCCATTTAGGAGTAATAAATTTCGATTATAGATTAGTATATAGTATATCTGTATAAGGTAATTTTATGTCTAATTATAAATTAATTATTAGAAGTACAACATAAAGTAGATACGATAATAATATGTGACAGCAGCTTAATTATCACGTAATCTACAAATAATTATTACCTATATGTAGTAGTTGGAGACATGTTTAACTTGTTTAGCATATACGTAGTGAATATGGAAGCGGACGCACCACCAACAACCTTGAAGTATTGCACAACAAACCCATCATGTTCGTCCCCCTGTACGAAGGATAATAATGGAGATACACACTGTTGATTAATTAGAGTAACTTGAATAGAGTCGTATTTCATTCTTTAAATTTAATATAAAATATTAAATCTTCGTAAGTTAAAATATAGATAGATATTTTGAACTCTAACAATATTATTTATATTTCTTTCTCATCTTATATTTTATTATTAAAAATATTTTTTATCATTAAAGATGTACTATACAATAGAGAGAAAAAATAAAAATTTATAATATTTTATTATAAAATATAAGTTAGGACAGGTTTTAAAAAAATGAGTGATTACTTATTTATAAGTGAGGAAGGAAGGATTGTAATGAATCCCGATGATACAAGAAATCACTCCCATATTGTTAGAGTCCATATTTTATTCTCAAAAAAACTGTTAGAGATGCTCTTGCAGGGACCAAACAATTCCTATATTCCTGGTCCTGATTGTTGACAAAAGTGGCTTGCGCCTTTTTTAGTTATTATATTTATATTTTACGCCTTTTTAACTTTAAAACACTTAACTGGTTCTCTTCGTACACCCACTCCTAGTCTCCTGCTCCATCAACTTAATTTGTAGTGCCACTTCGAGCGTTTTCGGCCAAGGTTTAAGCCCAAAAAAAAAATATTATTTATGTAATAAGTCAAAAATCGATTTAAAATTAGAAATAAGTCAGAAAATGATCTAAAATCAGAAATAAGTATTATGTAATTTTTTCAGTAAGTATTATTTTTATATTTTAATAAAAGTTATCCATATGTCATAAATTACTCATAAATCACTTTTATTTTTATTATTATATTTTTAATAACTCATAAATCACTTATAATACAAAATTATCTAAACATGCATTTTAAGTTTTCGGCTTTTCACGTTAAGTCACTTTAAGTCATAAATCACAATTTTAAGTTTAACCCCCTATTAAACACCTTCCTTTGTAATAGTGTTTTAGATATGAACCATTTTTAGTTAAATTTAAAGTGTATATAGGACAATGTTTTAAAATTATCACCCTAATATTTTAACTAGTTTGACATCTATGAAGAGGTAGAGGACTAAAAAAATTAAAAATATGTTAGAAAATGTGGGTAAAAGTCCTATATTGTCAAACTATTTTTAACCTAAATTTAAGTATTTCTTGAATGCGTGCGCGCAACAAGTTATGATTGTAGCACGTTCTACCCCGTGATGGTTTTTTAACGCATATTTAAGTATTCAAAATGATTAAGAAATGGATGAGATATGATGATCTAAACTTGATCTCTTGAAAGTAAAAAATTATAAATGTAAACTTGAACTCCACATAAAATTAGAAAAGTGGTTTACATGACTTTATATATAGAACACGTATGTATTGTTTAAGTTGTATTAATACGGTATTGTTCCATCACCCGAGATGCAAAATTTGGGATTTCTCGAAAAAAATTCGAGACTTCGCAAATTTTGGTGTTTTTTACGTGTGCGATCTGCGAACACAAATGTAATAAAAATTTTACTGGACTTTAACTTCCTCAAAATAAATAATTCGAAATACAACCGTCATTCTTAATTAATTAAGGCTCGTTATTATATTATCGTGTTTTTTTGCATTGTAGTTATAGCTCTTTTTTTATTACAAATATAATTTCTTTTTTAAAATATCAATGCAATCGGTTGATTCGTACGTATTGTTAGGAGAAGAAATTGTTTTGTGATTACATAAGTTCCCACGCGCATATTTATATACATTAGTTTTGAATTTTGAATTGTAAAAATTATACTTTTCAAATAAAATATAGATACTCAAAGAAAATATATAGATATATACTATGATCGAATGATTATTCTTGTTTATCGTTTATAGAAAAAGTTGAAAATATATTATAGATGTGGATATATATATGATTTTTATTTAGTCGTCATTATTAGACGCGTTTGGAAAGTATGTCGGATATTATTTCTATTGACATGTTTAAAAGTATAAAGTGAGAAATTAATTAAAAAATTTACCTTACTCTCCTAATTTATTACTTCCTCAGTCCCACCCAATTGTTAACGTTTCGGAAAGAAGGTCCGGCACGCATTTTAAAGTGTATATAAAATATAGTTTTATAACTTATTTTTAATTTTTTTCTGAATAAAAGTTTAATGTTTAAAATTTTAATTTTTAACTGGAAATGAAGTTGTTCAATCCAGCAATAACAAATTTGCGTGTATAAATAAAATGAGTACAAAACGTCTATATTAATCTTAATTTTTAATTTTAACGATAGTATTATTCGAAAAATATGTGCAAGGGTTGTAAAACGAAGGAAATTAAAAGAAGGGATTGCAAAGTGTTACAAAATATAAATATGAATTGATTTGACAACATGTTTTAAAATTAGAAATCCAAAGTGTCAATATCTCTTTAAAAAAATTAAAAATATATCATAATTATGGATATACATGACTTTTAATGAGATGTAAGTCAGATATTATTTTTGTTGACGTATTTAAAAATATAAAGTGAAAAGCTGATTGAGAATTATCCCGACTCTCCTGATTTATTATTATCCTGCTAAAAGGATTATTTACAATTGAATTGGCATTTTTCTAAATAAAAACAATTTCAGTAAAATATTAATTTTGTAATTAAGCTATTTTAATTATAAAAGCAGAGAATTCAATGATATGAAAAATATGATTACAATTTGCATGAAAAGATCGTCTTAGAATTAAAAACTTACATATATTTAGATAGTGTAAATATCACTAAAAGAAAAATAAATAAAAAAAGAAAAATATATTAATACTGTGTGTGATTGAAAAATACCACCAAACCGAAATTATTAGGAATGTTCCCCCACTCTGGTCACCCTCTCCACTACATGAACCTTCCTTGCCAACTTCCTTCCTCACCCACTCGTATAAATATCGTTTCTAACATATACATCAACCTCAATATATATATTTCTTTTTCTCTATATTTTCAGAAAGAAATCTCATAGAAATAATTGATCTCGAATATTTCATATTTCATAATCCCGCAGCATGCCTCCTCCTGATACCAATGCAAATCTACGACCTATAGAAGTGCATGCACCGAAAAGCTATGCACTTAGTGGCAAAATCATGC
The DNA here is from genome assembly GCA_028671895.1 of Oenanthe sinensis. Classification (NCBI taxonomy): domain Eukaryota; kingdom Viridiplantae; phylum Streptophyta; class Magnoliopsida; order Apiales; family Apiaceae; genus Oenanthe; species Oenanthe sinensis. The sequence goes on along the minus strand of CM053811.1, from coordinate 48,427,395 downwards.
TGAGTGCAATTGTTATTCTCTTGGTGGTTGTGATTTTGATGATTTGTCTTCACATGTATGCACGTTGGTATTTGTTACGTGTTCGTCGTCGTTATCTTCTTCGTCGTCGAAGTCGTCGTCAACGTGCCTCTAATATTGTTTTTTACGTGGACCACAACTCAGCTGCTGCTCCGAGGGCTAACCGTGGTCTTGAAGTTGGTGTACTTAACTCACTGCCGTTGTTTGTGTACTCCGAGTTGACTCATAAAGAGAATCTTGATTGCGCGGTTTGTTTGTCCGAGTTTGAACAAGGGGAAACGGGTCGGGTGTTACCCAAGTGTCATCATAGTTTTCATATTGAGTGTATTGATATGTGGTTTCATTCTCATTCTACTTGTCCCATTTGTCGGGCTCCGGTTGAACCGGTTGACCCGACCCGAAATCGCGATGTTTTGGTAGCGGTTGATAAACCGGTTCGGCCGGTTGAACCGGTCACCCCGTCCGGTTCGAGTTCCAGGGAGACCTCATTGGCTGATAGGAGAACAGGGTTGGATTTGGGTGGCGTGAAAATTGAGGTGCCGAGGAGGACTGAGTCAGTGGACGAGTTGAGACTGAGTTCACCAGCGAGTCACGGCTTCATGTCACCCGGCAATCGGTTACAATCGTTAAAAAGAATACTTAGCATGGGGAAAAAACCGGTTGTGGGGTCGCCATCTTCCGGAATTGGAACGAGTCGGACCGGTACTACTGAGTTAGATATCGAGTTAGGAATATGTGAAGAGATTCATGAACAAACTCAAACGCCGACACCAAAGTAAATGGGGCCAGTTTCAAAGACATTGAAAAAATAAATTTCTTTATATTTTTATTTTATAGTTCGGTTCCATACATGTGCTGAAAATTAGAATTACTTTATCGAAATGTATATACTTCATCCATTCCATTTAAGTAGCGTGTGTTGAAAATTTTACACATATTATGACATTTTTAAATATTATATTTTTTACAATTTCTATCCATATTTAATATATAGTTTAAATTGTATATAAAAAGCTAATATTGATAATGACAATGAGGAATAATAATTTTTGAAAATTGTTAAGAAATAAGAAGTACAATTCTATCTATTTTTTCTAGTTTGAAAAGAAAATTGTTAAGAAGTGGAAATACAATTCTACCTATTTTTGTCATACATGATTGATTGGTAAGGTTTTACTTGTCTGTCCCAATTTATTTGTCATATTTAATTTTTTATTAATCAATTAGATCAAATTTTAATTGATAATTGAAAACTGTTATTTTATAATTTTAAAAAACTGAAAATTGTATTTTAAAATATATTATATATATTTTAATAATCTAATATATATATATATAATATAATTTTCAATGAAAATGAAATTAAATTAATTATAAAAAGTCAAACATGATAGATATTTTTGTACGGAGAGAGTAATTATTATTTAAATTCATTACGAGTGATATTAATGATATTGTTTTTACCTACTAGGGTATAGTACCAGTGATATACGAGTAATAATAATCGGTGCTTTATCATAGTAATACTGTTAATTACAAAATTCGATTTGCAAAAGTAAAAGAAAACACTAAAAGATTTGTTTTTAGGCCATAAATATAAAGTTAAACTTGCTCTGAATAGTCATCTGACTGATTACATATTGTTTATGTACAGCTACCAAATTATTTGGTGAACTGGAATATTTGTACAAGTGGCGTGTCACGTAACTGTAATTAGATATTCCGTTATTTTCGTCTGTTCCGTAATTTTATTTTTGCATTAAATTTTTTGATCAATTTATTATAATAATGATTTTATAAAATTATAAATAAATCGGTTTTTCTAGTGTATGTCCATGAACCAGCATTAAACACTAATTTTTATGAATTTGACTCATTTTAATTGATAAAATTTTTGTACATACAAGATCGATCATTATTAATAAATAAAAAATTAAGTTACTAACGTGTGCGGATTCGCCGTGGATACACTTAAAAAACCGATGATAAAATAATTAAAGTACTAGTGTGAAGGCGTTAGAGAAGCCAAATTCAAAACTTCAATGTACTCTGCATGATAAATCAGTCAAAGATTGTGGAATCCAAAGAGTCAAATCCCCAGAAAAACCTCCCCATGACCCCATGTAGGTGAGTCAACAAACAAGAGTTTGACTTGTTTGGATTAGATTAATCTCTATATTCACATGGAGTCATGGATGATTATAATAGTATGATACTACTAGTATCATCTCAACTCAAATCACAAATGGCACGAAATATTTTATTATATTCAAATTTCATTTACATTCTCGTTATGATCCAAACTACTTCCATGTTCTAAAATAATAATTATTTTGATTTTTTACATATAATTTGAGATATAAAAAGAGACTACTTGCATATATAATTTTTTTAAATAAAAATATAATACTTAAATTATTGTTTTTAAAAAAATCATAAAAATAATACATACAAATAGTTTTTTTTACACCTTAATAAAAAGTCAAAGCTACTATTATTTGTGGACAAAGAAAGTACTTTTTTTTTGGCCAAGTTATTACGATCCAAACTACGCTCACATTCTTTTGTAGTACTATTTTATTAAACTTGTCACCGGTAGGTAAAGAGACTCAATCGTGTGGCAGTTACTACCGAAATTCTAAATCACATAGGTACAGAACAAAGAACATTAAGATCCAACCAAATGAAAACGTACAAGTTCACAAATTATTCCTAGCAGGGAAGCAAGTTCACTAACTCGGCATGTGACGTACTAGTTACTGACCAAAAATTATATTTGATTAAAATTGATTTAATAAAAACCCAATGGGTAAAACTCTATAAGCTAAGCTAATAATTTGGTATATAGTTAGAATTCCTTTTGTGGAAGTATCTGTATAATTGAACATTGTTTGAAACAGTTATTACAACTTATAAGCCCTACCATCCTACCATGTAGGACCAGGCCTCATAGGCCAAATCTTCTCCTTGCTTTGAAGAGAACTTGCCATTCGATTTGGATGTCATTGGATTTAAGGTGGATTAAAGGTTCTGTTTCACAGACTTACCCTTCCCTACTGGTGCTTCTGTGTTCGTTGCCGGAGATTTACCTCTCTTCTTCGATGATCGAATCTGCACCTCTTGCCGTCTCTTGTGCCGAAGAAGTTTAATGTAGAATGGTTTTTTAGCAGTGTAACATTTTTGCTCCTCATCATTATCTTCTTCGACTCTTAGCAGATCAACATTTCTATTATTCACCTGGAGAGATATAGATAGTACAGATTCCCACAAGTTATTAGAGATATGGGGTAAAATGAACATGAAAGAATAATAATGATAATTACAAATAAGTAATAACTGTAGGCTGTAGCTGTTTTTTTGATAATATATTAATATGTTGCAAAAAGTCACTTGCAACAATCATTAGGGAATTACCAACTGAAGGAGTGCAGAAAATGTTCGAGCAACATCATGTTTCTCTTGTCCCTTGACAATATCAGTGAACGACATATTCTTTTCACCCTCATTTACCTCAGCCAACTTCTCCAAAACTTTTTCACCATATGTATGTATATCAAAGGGAGGGAGTGAATCCTGTCATTTAAAGGTCATTTACTTGATTCAATCGATTAAAAAAATGTACGAAAATCTAAACCAAATCATGTTCATATTTTTTTTGGAGTAAAACAGATGCTGAGAAAGTATGTGGAGTTACTTGCTCTTCCAAGTTCTGCTCGATTCTTTGTTTCCATGTTGACACCCGAGCAGCCATTTCAGTCTCTTTCTCAATGCCATTAAGGTTTGCAACAAGAATATCCTGAAAGAAGAAAGGCATGTCATTAACATAAAACAAAGAGATTTATGGGTCAGTAACACATTTAACATTAGCAAAAGTTTCAATCCTAAATCAAATATATCCGTAAACTCAATCTCAAATCAAATATATCCGCAAACTAGTAGTTATTTTAATATTTGATTCAATCTAATCAAAATTACTCACTTGATCCTATTGTTTATAATGGCATATCTATATATGAAAATAAGAGAAACAATTTGGTTTATAGGTTATCACTTTTAGGAATTTCACAAGCCAGGAGATACAAAGTCGGACTCAAGGACATGCTTCGTGAAGAAACCTTAAATAATGAGCATTGCCTTGACTATTTTCATTTAGTTAAATTAATCTAATGTAGAATCTATTATCGAACAACTGGCCCATCTCAAATGGGACAAGCAATATGCAGTCCATTCCACAAAGGAAGTATTACAAACTTCAAGATTAAATTTACTAATTTTCACCTGCTCTCTTTTCTCAGATCCCCAAGGCTGTGTACTATTGAGTTTATTTCCTCCACGCGCTCTAATAATTGAAATCCAAATTCTGGATTTGTAATTTTAACATGTACAGAACTATACTGCTATATAAAACTCTTTCTTCAATAAAATGAGGTTTCAGTGCACATGGGATAAGAATGGTAATTTATTAATTTGTATAGCACGTACATTAATCTAAATGTATTATTAAACGTGTAAAATGCAAATTGGAACATCTACAATGGGACAGACTGAAAAAATGCAACAGTATATAAATGTGTGTGTGTGTGTGAGGTAATAATCTTTATAAAACAGATAAACTACTAAGATAAAGAACACTGCCCATACAAGGTGTTTGTGACAAAGATCTTCAAGATTCGCATCAGGAGTTGGATCATCGTTGCCATAAGCATTGTCAGTGTGAGTTGGATCATCAATGCCATGAACATTACCAGTGTGAAAATGAGCAATGCCATCATCATGCTACATATATATAAACATATAGACAGAACTTATTAATGGGTTCAGACAGTAAAATTGACCAGTATAAAACCAACTAATATTTATAGGGAAACTTACCTCTTCATTCATGTACGGATTCTCAGGCATGTCAAATTCAGGAGGACCAAAATTGGCATTCTCACTATCATATCCATTGTCATCATCTGCAACCTTGGATTTAAATTCATCAAAAGTATCATGTTCCCCAAGAACAAGTGATTGCCGAAGCTGCAAACAGAAATTCGATATAATGCAACCAAGAAAAAAGAAAATATGCACACTATTAAACCTTGTTTGACTCTGCTTATGAATTTTGGCCAGAAATTCTTAAATCCCTCACTTATCAAGACGACTATGCCTTATCACTTATCTACCAAGTGTAAGAAAAACCATGAATCAAATGATATTTATAAGGATTGAAAACAGAAAACTACAGTACACCAAATATATAACCTTTTCATAGAGTGGAGGTGAGTCGGACTGCTGACTTTCTGAAGAATGGCGTTGTGACTCCCATATTTGTCTGAGATCAGAACTGATGGGACCATGCAATGGTGCAAGAGGAAACTCTTTAGTTATAGGGATTCTTTTACTGGATTTTGACCCATCCCATCCGCGAGCTTTCACTGAGCAAAAGCAAGATGAAGCGAGTATGTCAGAGTCATAACACAAGCTGTTAAATTGCATTTCAGACACAATAAGAAAATTAGGCTACCTTTCTTAAAAGGGTTAACTTTCAAATTCCCAGGTTCATGGGGATTCAAGGGTTTCCAAGGATCATCTTCGTCTGAATCATCATCACTCTCAGATCCTGGATACCCACCGCCATCCATTTCGAATTCACTGTTGTTATTTTCGGGAACATTATCATTAAAGTCATTGAAATCAAAGCCACACTTGAGACCGGGAGTTTGATCAAATTGTGCATTCGGACTCTTAAGGGCAGATCCCCCCTTTTGTCTAGTAGGGGATAAGAAGCTCTTGCGAGAACGCTGAGAGCTTCCTCTGCTGACACCATTATGCTTTTTCACTGGTTCCCGGCCCTTCAGGAATTCATCAACTGCTTCTGCATCGGAGGGGTCCATTAAAATGAAATCCCGGTAAAGATCACATTTGGTCAACTGAAAGTACCGAAAGATTAAAAGAAAAAAATGAAAATCATAACTAAAGCAATCGCCAGAAAAAAGAGGTATGTTAAGCTGAAAGGTACAGGAAATAACAGCATGATTACTATATTGTGATGATAAGTACTAAGGTACCAGATATGACTCTAATTCTCCGCCTTCGCCATTGGCATCCAAGCAGTCACCTTCAAGCACTAGAAGATCTGCAGGGGGCTTTACAAAGTCGTCTAAAGTACAACAGGCTTCATTATCAAGGGTGATATTTGCTTCCACTGCATTAAAAATAATTGTTAAAATTGCACTAAAACTCTTTGCCAAAAGCATATGTATAATTACTGCACCTGGGATATCAGCTGGGACCCAAAACTCATCATTTTCATCATCAGCAGCAGAGCGTTCACCGCCTTCTTCATTACGAGCAGAGCGGTCACCAGACTCACCACCTTCCTCCGATTGGTCGGGTTGGCTGCTAATATAACATGAAACAATTGCAGGCAAATTTCATGAATATGTGCAAGTCTACCAAGGTTAGCAAAATCTTCTATGTCTTAAGAAAGGCATAGGAGTATTTTTGTATGCCTTCAAGGCAGAGGTGTAGAATGGCAAATCTAATTGTTAAGTTTTGATGGGTCGTTTAACCATGCACCATTAATGCCAGTTATTTGCCTATTAGAGTAAACAACAGACAAGCAAAGGGGATTCAACAAATCTTACTAATAAATATCAGGGGAGATAACAAAGTATCTATCTTCATACGAATATCACAACACAATTCGTCAATTCCTACAAAAGGAGGGTCTTTTGGAATTCAAGAAATGAAAGGCAAAATTTGATATCATCCTCTACAACTTAAATAACCAGAGATATATAGTATCAATCTTGATACGAATATCAAAACACAATTCCTACTAAATCATCCCCCACAACTTAAATAGCCAAAGATATAAAACAAACCATAAATTATCAAAAACAAAACTTCACACTTATTCAGATCAAAACTAAATCAAACCAAAATAAAGCACAAATCTAGGGAGTCCAAAAATGTACCTCTGTTGAGTTATGAACTCCAAAGCAAGTAAAACCAAAGAATAAAGATACTCCACTTTCCTACTGTACACTTGAATCGAATTCTGAAGCAGCATAGCAGCTACACAAAAACCCCAAATCAAAATTTCAAAATTATTACATCACACACACATACAAATAATTAACCCCATTCATATATCACGAAATTAAAGAACCCCAAATACAAGATTTCAACTTTACTTCATTACACACACACACCATAAACCCCAATCAGTATATAACAACATTAAAGAACCCCAAATGCAAAAATTTCAAATTTATTACACACGCACATAATTTACCCCATTTATATATGACAAATTAAAAAACCCCAAATGCAAGATTTCAACTTTACTACATTACACACACACATACAGCATAAACCCCATTTATATAACAACATTAAAGAAACCCAATGCCAAATTTCAAATTTATTACATTACACACACACAAACAATTAACCCCATTTGTATTTGACAAAATTAAAGAACCCCAAATGCAAGATTTCAACTTTACTACAGTACACACACAGCATAAACCCCAGTTATATAACAACATTAAAGAACCCCAAATGCAAGATTTCAAATTTACCAAACATATACATACATACCTACATACATACATACATACATATAAAAGAAACCCTATTTACATATAACAAGAAAGAATCAAACCTTCAGCAAAATTAAGTGAAAAATGGGCATCATCTTCACCAGTGACTTCACCAGAACAAATCTTTAAGAGATAATCTTCAAGATTCTTTGCAACATCAACTTCCCAATTTGATTGAAGATCACGAAGGGGTTGTACTATTTGAAATCTCTCACCTGACCCAGATTCTTCTTTGTTTTGGCTCATTTCACACCAATTTTCATATGAAATTTGGGGCTTTTTTGTTAGAGACTCTGTAAACCCTAGATATGGGATGTTTTATACCTACATAGACTTTGTATATACTATAATAAAAAGGGTCTTCAGATAAAATGATGGTTTAATTTTTTGGATGATGATTTTCCCGCTTTGAAATGGTGCCAAACACTTTTGGATTGTGTTCGTGTGAGTGTGGGTTGTATGTATTTATTGGCCCAAAAATGTTTGTTTAAATTTTTGGGACACATATTAAAATATATAATTATAATTAATATATTAATTTAAAAAATATATAATTATAATTAATATTAGTTTTAAAATTTTATATTAATAAGAATTTAAATATATTTATATAATTTTTACTCCAAAATATACGTGTTAAAAAATTAAAAAATTATTATTTTAGAACGGAAAGAGTATTTAATATTTTTATTTGTTTTTAAAACTTTTTTATTAAAAAATATTGAATTACGTGATGGGTTTATGACTCAGGATGGTGACGAGCATTGGAGCGTTCCCGACATTGATACGGTTGAGGTTAATACTGATGCCGTTTTATTTGAAGTTTCGAATTGTTTCAATTATTCTATGGTGGCTCGAAATCACACTGGCAAGTTAGTAGAAGCAATATCAAGGTGCAGCTGAAGCAATAGGCTATCCGCGAGGTCCTTAGCTGAATAAAAAAAACTGGAAGGAAGTTAAGATCGAAACAGATTGTCTTGTGGCAGTTCAAGCAGTTAGGAGTTCTACTGTCATGCTTTCTTACTTTGGTAGGATTATAGAGGAGCGTAAACAGCTCTTAGATGAGTTAAAAGAACATAATGTGTCTTTGAGTTTTGTAAAACGGTCTACGAACAAAATGGCTCACTATCTAGCGAGGCATAGTTATTCCGATCGTATTTGGCGAATGGATGATACCATTCAGAATTTATCAATGTAATGTTGAATGATTTGAGGTATTAATGAAATTTATTTCTGTGGCAAAAAAAAATTGCTTTTGAAATCTAGGTGTTGAATTTATGTGATATTGTTATATGTTGTCATTGATTTTAGTACATGATTGTTATTTGTTTTAAATTTTGATATTCTTGAGCATATGTTCATATATTTACGGACAAAATTTCAGCAAAGTACTTTGTTAACATATTGTATGGCTTCAGATTAGTAATTCATTTCATTTTCAAAGTACTCAATTAAGCTAAAATATATCTAATATATTCATAAGGCTTTAAATGCGTAAGATATACAGTAATTTTGATTATTAATTTAATTACTAAGAATTACTCACATTACTCTACAAAATCGTGGTTGTTTGGATACTGAACTTTCTAGTTGGTTACAGTAGTAATTGTGGATTTATATATATCAAATTTTAAAGTCACATACAGAAAGTGCGTGTTTTTAATTAGTGACTGTGTGTGCATATATTAACCTTGTGTATGAGTACGACTGCATGGTAGAGAGAAATTTTGCATTGTAGCTCTGTTTATTTAATAGATTAAGTTCGGCACAAAAGCATCATGTCATGCATGATACATGTACAGTGACTACACGGAATAACAAAAAGTTATAAATCCGAATTTAGAGTGTCATCATTCCGGAGTCATATGGGGTGCCGGCGACTGGGATCCATGCATCACCCTGGACGAACCTTCCGGCAGTGAATTCAAGAATATCTTGTTGAGAAATATTTTTCTGGATACCTTTCCATGACACTCTGCTGGAGGTGTCAGATCCTGGTCCTCTATTCTGATACTCAACATAATAACTAGTGTCCATACCGAAAGTACCTGTCCAAGGAGACCATCCCTCGGGAACGATATTGCTATCGATAAATGATTGCATGATTATTGTCCTTGAGAATTCCTTCCAGGGGCGGCCCAAGTAGGACTTGATGGGAGGCTGAGCTTTCATGAATGCTGGTTCAGCGGTGATGGTGCAATTTTGAAGGACAAGTCCACCGGTGGAACGATGGTCTTTCCTGCCTTGTGCTGTCACCATGCACCCTTGGTTATCCATTGGCTTCCTTACAATCATTTTGCAGTTTTGGAATACGGCAGCAGCGTCACCAAAGATGAAGTCAATGGTGCCGGTGATTGTGCAGTCACGATAGAATTGGCGGTAGGTGTGGGTGTACAGGGTATCTTGGTAACCATCCATTTGGCATCTGTAAAAGATAGCTCTGTCACCAGACACGCGAAGAGCCACGGCTTGATGTTTAGCAGCTCCTGCTGAGTTCTCGAAGCCAATGTCCTTGGCCATGAAACCATCACCATTCACAGCTGTACAATCATAAATTGAAAGTTATTAGCCTGTCCAGTACTACTATAACTTATAAATATTGTGTTGTGAAGGTGATTAATAAAACATACCAACTGTTGCAGTTTTGTAGGTACCAACTCCATCAACAAAGTTCTTGTCCCCAGTGATCTTGGTTTTGGTTGCACCTTGTCCAATCAAGACAACATTGTCTAGATGCCTTGGTATAGCAACGTACTCGTGGTAAACACCAGCCTTGACAAGGATGACAAAGGGGGTGGTACTTTTAAGTGGAACTGTCTTGAGGGCATCATTGATACTCTTGAATTGGCCAGAGCCATCTAGAGCAACAACAACATTTGGTTTTGGATTAGCTCGAAGGAGGATTCTTTGGTGTGCACCCATCCACTCTGGAAGACCATCTGTACTAAAAAGTTTTCGGTGTCCTGCTCCCAGCGGACCAGATGGATCCTCATTTGGAGGTTGTTCATGTGGATTATTATAACCTGCATAATCATCATAAAATAGTCTGCGTCGGCCATTATTAAAAACTTTCAACCACGTATAATCAGGATCCACATCCGAAAGCTTTTGCTTAGAAAAAAGTTTCCTATGGAAGTCCGGAATATGCAAGGAGGAAAACATAGAGGTGAGCTCAGTAACCATGGCAAGGGCATTGCTGGAGACTTGAGAAGATGTTTTCAACAAACTCTTCATTTTCTCCCCAGCATCACCAGTTGTGTTCTGGAAAGCATCAATGCAAGTCTCTTGATGATCGATAGCACCACTGAGCCATGTCTTGAGATCCGCAACATACTCATCCATCTTACTAGCTTCCAAACCAGCTAGCTTTTTCACAGATCTCTCAAGATCATCCACAGATATTTTCAACAATTCCCTACAAACTTCATATGCATGCTTGGTTCGCGAGTCCTTAGACGCATCTTGAAGAGTTTTGGATTTTCCAATAACATCAGTGATGTCACTCATGGCTGCCTTGAAACCAGTCTGAATGAGTTCTTTCGGATCAGTCGAGTTGGATGAGGAAAGGCTCTGGACGCATGCATCCTTATAATCAGTTGGCTGGCAAATGGTTTTAATGGCTTTGTTGGAAGTAGACACATTGGCGCCCGTGGCATCGCTGCCGCTAGCAACACTACGAACACTGTGTTTGTATTCAGTAACAGCCACTGCAACCACCACCGCAACCAGGACTATCGAAGATAGTCCTATAACAGTCACCTTTTTCGACAACCCCATATTTTATTTTTTATTTTATACTATCATATATATGTTAAATAGGAAAAAAACTCAGCTGACGAGTTTTTTTCACAGAGCTTACAAAGGATATTTAATACCCCCTTTAGGGCTCTGGTTGAAAATTTACAACTTCATTCGTGCATATATATAGAGTGAAAAGGGGAGAGAGAGCCTGGCAATACAGACCGTTAATACAGTTCGTTAGGAAACGTGAGGTCTAGAAGAAATGGTGTGGCCATGGTCTTAAAAGGTTACACATGTATTAATCCATTTCTGGGACATTTGACTCTCATTTCTTCTATATAATAGCTGTTTCTCGTACGACAATTGCGTCAAACTGCTAACGTTTTAGTTAAATTCTATTTTTGGCACATTTAATTATTCTTACAATCTTTCTAAATTTTTATATTTTTTCAGACACCCTTGTTAATTTATTGAGGTTCATTTTGATGAATATAATCAAAGATTAAGGTTTCGGATATTGCTCGGGACAAATATGTATGTGTGTATAATAATATAATTAAACTTACCCAATAAAATAAAAAAAGGTTGAGCTAGAACGATACTATAATTTTATGACTCGTTTTTTGATTAAGATAGCATTTTATAAGAAATATTAAATACTAGCTTGAGAGAAACTTAAGAAATTTGTTATTATGGATAATGCATTTGTTATACTCTAGTAATATTTTGATGAAATTTTTTTATTATGAAAATTTATTAATTTTAAATATTAAAATTATGTGAGATTCTGTAAATAATTTAATATTTAAATAAGTATTTTAATATTTAGATGATATTTTTAAGTGCCTTTTTGTTAGAGTTTAAAAGTATTAAGACAAGTGATTAATTTTTAAAACATTCCTTTTAAATGAATAAAACACAAAATTTTGTACTGAAAATATATTTATTTTATTGTATTTAATTCTTTTATTATTTATTAATTAACATTTTGTATTGGATGTTAATTATTAAAACAGAGATAATAAAATATGATAAGAATGGAATGGGAAAATAAAAAATTATTATTTCGTAAAGAGTGCCGGAGAGATGCTCTTATATATAGAGACCAACGATTGAAAACAGTCAGATTTTAGTGGAACCAATCTAGTGTCTCCGTTGTAATGTTGCATTAGCCATTTGCTTGCCAGTGTCATCCACTTTGAACATCAAAAGCTTGATCAAGAACCTTGAATGGTCTCCTTGGTATGTTGCTCTGCCCAATCGAACCTTGCCTTGATCAAGTCTTTCAGGGTAAGTGTTATTTTTCGCCATATGCATGAGAATTTTTTCCAGAAATCTTCATGTATTTGGGAATGAGTTTTTGGCATCCTCTGCATTACCACCTGCTGGCTGTTGTTATCATTTGTTTACATCGGATACCAAGTCAGTGTGAATTAGTTTTAAATTGTTATGTTTTTTACTTAGTTCATAGGTTGTGTATGATTATAATCTTTACTTTTTTTCTCTCATTCCTTTCTCGACAATTTAACTAGACCTTTTAACCCAACAATTTTGGAAGAAATACTTTCGATCTTCCTCATTTTTTCTATAATCCTCGTCATAAAAAATTTATGTCTCCTCGATTTATTCACTACTCTCTCCTATATATTTTCTTTTTATTAATTTTTTATTCTATTTATTTCCCGTTATATTCTCTTCAAGTAAATATAACCTTACTATATATATTCGTATCACTATTTATCTAGTTAGCATTTGTTGCTTCAATATATGTAATATAACTTACCTTGACATCTGACAACTCTATGGTTTACCTTGTTTCTAATACGCAATCCACATTTTGGTCTTGTAAACGAATCGAACCATTTCTAACCGAACTGGTAAACATTAATTTGGTTGCAATTTCAGCTTTCAATTATAAAACCCAAAGTTATATAGTTGTAGTTGCGGTTTTACTATAAAATCGAACCAAATTGAAATATGCTCGCTCACCCTAGTCTAAGTAACAACATAGGAAATATGCGTTAAAATCCATACCAAAAGCTTCTTATAATGATAAAGTACTCTCAAAATTTGGAATCGCCGATTTTTTTTTATAAAGAAGAATGTTTTCTTTAGTTAGCTTAGCATCCCACCAAGGCCAACAACTTAGATTCGAACTACTGTCATGAATCGAAATCGAGACTCTGCACTTAACCACACAAAAAGAATGTCAGATGTTTTTAAAATTGAAGATGGAAAAAATAATTACAAAACATTTGATTTAGACAAAAAAATAATTAGAGAGATGATGTACATAAGGTAGACCTATATAGATCGCACGATGATCGATGCCGAATTATATATGGCGCTCTCATCATCATTTCGATAATAAAGAAATAATTGCTATGACATGCATGGGTTGCATTTCCTTCGATTTAGAAAAGCAAAAGGCGTTATTTGAACGATGGTGTTCATGTTGGGCCTACTTTTCTTCCAATTTACAAAATCTAGTGACATTGTTAAAATAGTGGTCTTCAAGCTGCGGCATTAGTTGAGGAGCTAGATGAGGCAGATGGGGTGTCAGATGAGGCACTGGATGAGGCGTCGGATGGGGGGTCTGATGAGGAGTCAGATGAGGCATCAGATGGGGCGTCGGATGCAGCGTCGGATGGGGCGCCGGATAGTGAGTCGGTACTGAATAGGGCAGCTGTTAGGCTATTAGGTGGACCAGTTGACGTACAAGGAACACCGGTAGCTGGAATCCAGGAATCCCCCTTCAGGAAAGTTAAAGGAGCAAAACCATGAGCTTCTTCAGAAGAAATTTTCTTAATACTAGGCCATTTCACCCTCTTTGAAACATCTGCACCAGGGCCTTTGTTGTTATACTCTGCAATAAATGAATTCTGAGTGTTTGGCTTTTTGGGTAGCCAAATATCCCATCCAGATGCATTGATAAAATTCTCAATTTTAGAATTCATAATAATCATCCTTGAATAGGCTTTCCAAGGGCGTCCCAAGAAAGATTGAATCGAAGGATCAGCAGCCAGATCAGGGTCTGGACTAAGAGCACAGTTGTCTAGTATTATTCCTGAAATGTCATCAGCGAATTCTCGATTTTGTGCTACAAGCATATTAGCCTGTCCGGGGGCAGGTTTTCTCGCCATTACTTGGCAATTTTGGAAGACGACGATTCCGCCTCCAAAAACAAAATCAATGGTGCCTGCAATGGCGCAATCACGATAGAACTGGCGGTAAACCTGAGCGAAGAGAGTATCTTGGAAACCATTCATATGGCAGTTGACAACAACTGATTTATCTGCTGCTATGCGAAGTGCCACCGCAGGACCTGCATCTGGTTTTGCCGTGTTCTCGAATCCAATGTCCTTTGCCAGGAAATTGAATCCCTCCACTCCTATGTACACACACCATGAAAACAAGTATTACGAAAGCATAAAAGATTGAAAGAAATGCAGAGAATGCAACTATGAGAGCTAGTTTTAATTCATTCGATGAAACCCATAATACTTGCTTTGAGAGCACAAAAAGATAGGACAACTATATTGTACTAGCTAGCTGACAAAAAAGAGAAAGTGACATACACACTTGTCATCACAGCCAGCTATAATTTAGAATAATGAGTAATAAATAAATGCAGATAATTGTTTAGAAAATACTACTGTATTTCCTTTATACACCAATTATATATTATTTTAACCACAAATCAACTTAGGGTCAACTAATAGTTCTGATGAGAACGCTCTGAGATATTGAACACCAAGGACAATCTCATGATTGAACGATTTTTAGCTGCTCTAAAGATCTAATATAAGGTGCATCTATAGCAACCAAATGTATTCAAAGTCTTCACTTTTATATATAGAGGGAATTATATGTGTTCCAGTTGTGTAAATAAGAGGGTCTATATTTTCATTAGGCCTTAATTCAGGTTATATATGTTATGGGTAATATGTTGACTTGTATCTACTAGTGCATGAAATTGTAAAGGTTCAAAACAATTATTGTCTTAAAATTTTGCATTCTTTGGGAGATGACACAAGTGTGACTTACCAACAGTTGCAGATTGTAGTGTGTTGTGACCAGACTTCTCAGATCTACAACCGGTAATTTTGGTTTTAGTTGGGCCATCTCCAACCATAACCACGTTAGGCTGATTAGCTTGAACTATAATGTTTTCAGCATACACACCGGCCTTGATGTATATTATATAAACGTCTGGATTATTTGCTGGAACTGATTTAAGAGCTGCGGCAACAGTTTTAAATTTTCCAGAACCATTTGCTGCCACAATCGCATGAGCCTTCTGTTTGGCACAGTCACCTTTAAGGAGATCTTTCCAAGTCGGCTTCATCCAAGCAGGTTCGTGGTCTGGTGGCAATGGAACCTGTAATAGTTTTCGTGGATTCGTACCTTGTATCTGCATATCTTTCAAAACACGGGTTAATTCGTCAATCATATTAAAACCATTAATGGTCAGCTCTTTAGATAACCTTAATAGTTCCTTCATTTTTTCCCCAGCATCTCCGGTTGTTTCCTCAAAAGCATCCGAACAAGTATTTTGACCTTTACTGGCACTAGATAGCCATACTTTGAGATCAAAAAGACGATCATCTAAATCATCAAAATCAAAATCATTCATCCTCTCAAAAGCTCTATGTAAATCTCTTGTTGCTCGACGAAGAACATTCTTACAAACTTTATAAGCTGAGGCTGTTCTCGGATCGTTCTCAGCTTCTTGTAACACTTTTGATTTCTTAACATTCTCCTGGATATGTTGCATTGCAAAATCAAAACCGGCCTTGATCAAATCTTTTGGGTCAGTGTCGTTTTTGGCTACAGGCATGAGATTTTTTTCACAAGTTTCCCTGTATTGTACAGGCTTACAAATTGATTTTACAGCTTTTCGAGATTCCTTTATTTGGTCTTTTTTAGAATTCTCTGCATCAGTGTCTTTGCCATTTGAATGTGTGTACACCACACCAACCACCATGGCTACTAGTAGGACCGAACAGAAACCTATAATCCCAACTTTTTTGTTGACAGCCATTGTCCCTCCAGTTTTTGAGAATGTAAATGACAAGAAGAAATTGGCACAGTATTTAACTGCCAAAATACACTTTACCTCTATTTGGCAATTTTCTTATTTTAGCATTTAGCATTTTTATGTTTTTAATCATGATAATGTAATTTTAGAAGTTTGTGTGTGATTATTATTTTTTCAGTGAGCCTAGGATATAGCTAACAATGACCATATAAGACACCTCCAAATGCCTCCTATTTTTTTTGCATAAATTTCATGCATGCACCCGTATGGTGTAAATTCAAGAGCCTTCTCTGCCACATAAATTCTAAGTTATTCGGACAACCAACCAACATCTGCTCCAAACTCAAAAGTTAATCGCGTTAATCGCAAGACTTGTCGCTCTACTATGAAAAACAGTGAATATAAATTATAGTTGAGAATGAGAATTTGTGATCCATCATTCCATCGTACTATAATATATCAGAGATGAATAATTAGGGGGGATGAGATGAACATGATCACCTCAAACATCCCTATACATCTTCGAGTTCTATACATATAAATTTAGAGTAATGTTACATCAGGCCTCAAAATTATTTTTAAATATTTCTCAAATTCTACGTGTTATATTCTGATTGGTTGTAATTTAAATAATAATAACATACTCCCTCTATTCACATAAATTAATTCATTAAAACATTTCACACATTATCGAATGCGTGTTATTTGATAACATTTACTGGGATGGAATTTAGGACGGATAACATTACTCATAAATTTATAATAGTGGTGTTTTTTAAAATTTAATGTATAATATATATTTTTGTTTTAAAATTTTATTAACAATCTCAATTTTTTTCTGGTTTCATCATTAGCCAATGACCGCATCCTGGGTTTTGATTAGGCTTGGCAATTTGACCCGTGAACATGACACGAAAAAAATGGATATGAATTTCGATTTTCGGCACATGAAACACGAAATTACGAACATGAATTTACATGATAAATTATGTGTCGGATATGGATTTTCATTTTGGGTACATGAAATATTTTATATATAATTTTTATTTTTTAATATCATAATATATATTATATATGTAATATATATATTTTTAAACATATATTATAACAATTTCAAGAAGTGGGTAACTGGGCAAGTTGCATGATAAATTTGAACTATTTGTCTTCATATGGTTGTACTCTTAATATTTTTTTAAGTTAGATGAGAATTTTGAACTATTTATTTATTAAAACTTAAGAGTTAAGACCTCCTTTTATTTTAAAATATACATTTTATGAATTCATTAGTATTTCGTGTGTATTTTATGTATTCGGGTATTAATCGTTTCGTGTTATTTCAGGTCGTTTTGTGTAAATAAAAAGTACATGAAAATTTTCGTGTACTTTTCATTTCGTTTCATGTTTACACAGAATATTTGTTTCATGTTTGGATTGAGTAATCAAGTACACGAAGTGATTCCGGGTCATTTTCAATTTTAATTATGAGTACACGAAAACACGACACGAAAGTACATGAAACGACCCAATATAGTTTTGATATTATATATTATTTGGAGTGATGAATACACATACGATTCCATATGACACATTAGTAATGGTGGACCTTCTCTATATGTCATGTCATCAGGGGACTTCATTAGTGAATATCATATGCCACATCATCATATATTAAAAATAAAAGAAATGCTAATACAACGCCATCGGTTAGTGTTGCGATTCATGAATAATAAATAATACAAGATTAAGTAACACGAGATTATAGCTAATGCAACACATATTCAACCAGGTTGCAAAAGAGTCAAAATTTCACGGATATCGCAATGGTTTCGCTGCAAAGTTTCTTAAAACTATTGTTTATAATCATTTATGCCGTAGTATAGCCTCATTACTTTAAATGATCCGAGGTCTAACAATAAATATAATTACATCATACAAAATTATAAAAGATGTATGCCAGTATGTTATAATCGAGCCCCTCATCCTATATATATCATGCTTACAAGTTTTAAATTTATATATTAATGGCTATTTTTTAGAAACTTAACATTTTGTTTGTTTTGTTTTTTTTTGAAAAGAAAAACTTAACATTCTGTTAATCCTAAATTTAATTTTAAAGCAGTAAAGGGACTCCCCGACTTAATAAAGGGACTCTAACTCAATTCCATTAATTAGTCAAATATTTTTGTCCAGAAATATATTTACATTTAATTACAATCTCTTCAACTATGTAGCTATTGACTTGGTGGCCATGGTTGCTAGCCTTGCGGTTGGATTACAGACACTAGTAGAGTCAATCCTTGAGTGTACAGCAATGGTTTTTGCAAAATCTTTCCAGGGCCTTCAGGCAGGTCTCTTGGCATGCCACAGTTCCAGTGTTCAAGACAACCACATATTAAGATCGATCATAAGCATAATTACTCCGTTCATTGATATCAGACATATATCAAATTCTCAAGGGAGCGATATAGATCATCAACAGCGTCAACTAAAACCTCTCCTCAAATTAGATAGAATCAATGAAGTTATCATCTTCTCGGGCGTATAACTTTAGATCATCATTTGGCACCAAGTAGATTAAGTCTTCTTCTTCATCTTCTTCTTTTCCTATAAGAAGTATATATATTGAAAAATAAAAGAAAGATGATACACTCATATTCTATCTTTACAATTTTTTTTTTTGAATATGCAATCAATGTGCTAAAGACACTAACAAGGCCATAGTCACTCATAATATGATATTTTCTTAGCTGATTGAATTCAGTCCTAGTTTGTATGTGTATCTATATGAATGTATAAATGTACAAAATGCTAGAGTGAATGACCAGAGTACTACGACGTTAAATTAATTTATCGGAAGTATGATTCTTGCACGTGTTTGAATTTTTCAGCACACTTTTCGCTAGACATCAAAGTTCAGGTACGCACACAAATTGCACATGGTGGATATAATTTGCATTTTATATTTAAACATTTACAATTTACAAACTGATAGAAAGATAATTATAGATACATCAACTCTAAATTAAGAACAAGCATTGATCAATCGAATTCTGTTTATACTATGCAACATAATGTGTGAAAAATCTCAAAGTAACACTTACAAGTTGGCATAAAAAACAAATTGAGAAACCTACATGTTTCATCATACTGCTCAGGAACACATGACAGCTTCGATCAGTGGCTCCATGTTAATGACTTCTTATTGTGCATGCATTCAGGCCCTGTTATTTTGATCTATCAATTGACCTCTTATTGTGCATGCATTCAGGATTTGTTACTAATAAGAAACTCCGGCTGCTGGAATCCAGGTATCCCCCTTTAGGAAAGCTGAAGGAGAATAAGTATTAGCTTCACCACCAGAAATTTTCTTAAGACTGGGCCATTTTACCCTCTTAGAAACATCTGCCCCCGGGCCTTTGTTGTTATACTCTACAATATATGAATTCTGAGTGTTTGGCTTGCTGGGGAGCCAAATATCCCATCCTGATGCATTGATAAAACCATCAATTTGAGTATTCATAATAACCATCCTTGAATAGGGTTTCCAAGGGCGGCCCAAGAAAGATTGGGTCGCTTTATCAGAAGCTAGAGCAGGTTCTGCACTAATACCGCAGTTGTTTAGTACTATTCCTGAAATGTCGTTAGCGAATTCTCTGTTTTGTGCTACGACCATGTTAGCCTGTCCAGCAGCAGGTTTTCTTGCAATTGCTTTGCAGTTGTGGAAGACGGCAATTCCTCCTCCAAAAATGAAATCAATGGTGCCTGAGATGACGCAATCGCGGTAGAACTGGCGGTATACCTGAGCGAATAGAGTGTCTTGGAAACCATCCATATGGCAGTTGACCACAACTGATTTATCTGCTGCTATGCGAAGTGCCACTGCAGGGCCTTCATCTGGTTTTGCTGTGTTCTCGAATCCAATGTCCTTTGCCAAGAAATTGAACCCATCCACTCCTATGTACATACAAACATATATATTTTTATACACAACTGATAGTTCTGATAGGACACCCTGAGATATTGAATACTAACATAGACAATCTCATAATTGATCAATTTTTAACCGTTTTAAAAATCTAATAGATATAGGGAACAAAAGTATTCAAACTAATCAATTTTTTATTTAAAGTAGTACACTTTTAAATGTTATCTTATATGTTCTGGTAGATATAAGGGTCGATCGATATTGTCATTAGGCCTCAATTAATTCAGTTTATGTATGTTGTCGGGCAATATGTAGACTAATCTGTCAATGCATGAAACTGTTAGTTTTTCTTTAAAAAGAATTTCAATATGACTTGAAAAAAATAATCAATAATTGCAATATGTTGGAGATGGAACAAGTGTGAATTACCAACAGTTGCAGATTGCAGTGTGTTGGCCCCTCTTTTCTCAGATTTTGAACTAGTGATCCTAGTTGCAGTTGGGCCATCTCCAATCAACACCACATTAGGGTGACTAGCCTGAATTACAACGTTTTCACTATACACACCAGCCTTAATGTATATAATATAAAGATCTGGATTATTTGCTGGAATTGATTTGACAGCGTCGTTAATAGTTTTAAATTTCCCGGAACCATTTGCTGCCACAACTGCATGAGCCTTGGATTTGGCACCATCACCTTTAAGAATATCTTTCCAAGCTGGCTTCACCCAAGCAGGAACCTGGTCTGGCGGCAATGGAACCTGTAATAGTTTCCGTGGATTCGTACCTTGTAACTGCAAATTTTGCAAAACACTGTGTAATTTATCAATCATATTAAATCCAGTAATGGTCAGCTCTTTAGATACTCTTAAAAGTTCCTTCATTTGGTCGGCTGCATCTCCACTTGTTTTCTCAAAAGCATCCGAACAAGTATTCTGACCTTTACTAGCACTAGATAGCCATACTTTGAGATCAAAAAGCCGATCATCCAAATCATTAAAATCAAAATCAAAAAGATTCGTCCTTTCAATTGATCTCTGTAAATCTTTCGTTGCTCGATCAAGAACACACACACAAACAGCATGAGCTTGCTGTGTGTTCGGATCCTTCTCTGCATTTATAAACACTGGTGATTGCTTAACTTGCTCCTCAATATGTTGAACTGCAAAATTCAACCCGGCCTTCATAAACTCTTTTGGGCCACCCCTAAAGCCACCGCCGCCCAAGGCGCCACCACCGAACAATGGAATATTAGGCATGGAATCGGGATTGGAACTGGCACTAGGATCGGGATTGGAACTGGGAATGGCACTGGGATCGGGATTGGAACTGGGAATGGCACTGGGATCGGGATTGGAACTGGGATTGCCACTCGCACTGGGATCAGGATTGGGATTATCTTGAGCAACCACCATGCCTATCAGGAGGACCAAACAGAAACCTATAATACCAACTTGAGCCATTGTCCCTGCAGTTGTTGTGGAATGTGAACGACAACATTATTATTATTTGCACAGTATTTAAATGCCTAATCAACTTCATCTTTATTTGGTAATTTTCTTTTTTTAGCATCTTGCTGTCTTGTGTTTTTGCTCATAATAATAATATAACTTTAGAAGGTTCATGTGTGATTATTAATTTTTTCATTGATCCTAAAATATAGCTCACACAGTTACCCTATTACACACCTCTATCATGCATGCATGCGATGCGCTTCAGACGTCAACTCTTATGCCTTAAATTCAAGACCCTTTCTCTGCCACATAAATACAAACTTATTCGGTCAACCAACCAACACGTTTCTTCAAACTCGAACCCAGGCATATATGTAGCAAACTTTTAATTCTAAATGATTGAGGATTTACATATTTTTAAAAATAATAAATATATCAAAATGTATGAAACTTATTGGCTAAACTTTAAGCCGGGACGCTTAAAGCTGTTTCAGCGGAAAAATATGTGTTTGTGTAATAATGTGTAATAAGCCAGAAACTGACTTAAAACCAGAAGTAAGTATTATGTACTTTTTTCACTGACTTATTTATTTTTCTATTTTGATAAAAGTTATCCATATCTCATAAATTACTCATAAGTCACTTTTATTTTTATTATTATATTTTTAAAAACTCACAAGTCACTCATAATACAAAATTACCCAAACATGCATTTTAAACTCCCGGTTTATCACATTAAACCACTTTAACTTTAAGTTTTAAGTCACAATTTTAAATTTAACCAAACAACCTCTTAATCTTACGTGTTGAATATGTTGCACCATAATTTCATTACCTAAAGTTATAAAAATATGTAAACCACCGTCTTATCACTGAGCATCTCATTCTATATATTAAGATTATATGTCTGGAATATTTAATTTCAAATTATACTCCTCTCAACAAGTAAAACCTTAGCTGATTCTTAAAAATTAAAATTGCAGCTTAAAAAGATTGTGTTTAGTTGCACGGATGCATGATGAGTAAAATTTTATTTGATTAATTTTAGTTGGTTCTAATTCAATATTATTTAGTTTTTTTCTTAATTGTTGGTTAATTGATACAAAGAATTAAGTTTCTGTTGTGGATTAAAAACTGGGGCGTAGTTAATGCGATGTTTGTCGGAGCTTAATGAGCTTTAATGGCTGAGCTTGTGTTTCGTAGCTTGGTTCTGCCTTCACAAGATGCCTACGTATCTTTGTTGTGTTTGGAGAATCAAGCCAAAACGTAGTTCTAAGAATGAAGGGTTAGACCCTTTATATAGACGTAGAGAGTCTAAGAATTAGAGTAGGTTTAGGAACCTTGGCGGACAGGCCGCCTCTTAGAAGAATTCTGGATTCTTCTTGTGATAGAAGTAGTTTCCAAGTAGGAATAAGTTTCCTGGTTGATTGAGGCGTCTTGGGAGTTACTCCTTGGAGTAGTTTCCATGTATTTGGACATAATTAATTAACTGTATCTTTAGCCAATCAATTAACTACGAATTTATTTATTAATTAGGGTTTCAAGCCTTATTAATTGGGCCTCCCCTTTGGACCAGATTAGGTCCAATTAATGCCACATTAATTGTGTCTTTAGGGCTTACTTTCAGCCCATATCATTTGCCCCCCAACTTCTGTAAAGTGTGCAATACTTTATAGAAGTTAAGATTCATGACTCTGTCGCTCAATTTCTCATGAAGAATTTTTTATTAATTCCTAGGAATTCTTCTCTACGTTTAGAGAATTTTTCATAATTTATTGTTACCCACAGGTATTTTTCCCTAATTTTAGGAATTTTTCTCTATTTTTAGAGAATTTTCCATAATTTATTGGTACTCACAGGTATTTTTCCCTAATTTCTAGGAATTTTTCTCTATTTTTAGATAATTTTCCATAATTTATTTGCCTTATAAATTATTTTTTAATGATTTTCTGGCATTCTTTAATATTATTTTCGACCAGGAATCTCAGTCGAATTCGACCAGGATCCTGGTCGTTTCTTGCTTCCATGTAGAACCCTGGTCGACAGGGATTCCTGGTCGGCCAAGGCTCTTTCTTTGTTCCTGGTCGGCCAGGATTCCTAGTCGTATACGACCAGGATTCCTAGTCGGTTGTGGTGCCATTTTGACACCTAATCGTTGAGGATTCCTGGTCGATTTCGACCAGGATCCTAGTCGTTTGAGGTGTCATTTTGACACCAAGTCGTTGAGGATTCTTGGTCGTTCATTCGACCAGGATCCTAGTCGTTTGAGGTCCTTCGAGGATTTTTAGTGGAGATATCTATTGGGCCTCTCTTTTGGGCTTTGTTATGGCTCAACTTGTTTGTCTTTTTCGAATGAAAGTTCCAGGCCTCGTCGATTTTTGGGCCGTACACTACCAGGCCCAACTACTTTATGGGCCTCATTTTTACCGGCTACAGGAAGTTAAACCGGTTGAGTTACCGCTTCCCTTGGCTATAAAATAGTGAAGTGAGAACTTCACTTTTCACTTACTACTATCTCAGTAAAATTCTCCCAAAATTTCATTCTAGAGCTCCTTAGTCAAGGCGATTTCCGGCGAGATTTCCGATCAATCTTCATCTTCTTCATTCATTCAAGCATTCATCCGTTGAATATCAATGGCCGATTCTCAGGACGCCGCTTAACAGAGACTTCTAGCCAGGGCAACAAAAAGAGGTAACGTTGTTACCGTGAATCCTTGCTTTTCCTCAATTTCTGAATTACTAGAAGTCATGGGTGATGAGTTTCCCACTTTAGCCGAACTAGACGCTTTTAATTACCAGATTATTTTCACAAACCAAATTCATTGCGATAAATTTACTAAACTGTATAAATTACCTCCTGGTATGAAGTTTGTTTTAGCAAAACCGAGAGATCGGGCTTGCCATTGGCGGCCCAATAGGTTGTGTGTGTTTAGGGATGCCCTTATTGGTGGGCTTAGATTCCCTTTTCACGAGTTTATAATTAGACTTCTAGCTGAAGCTAGGGTAAGCCCATGTCAACTCAGCCCAAATTCGTGGCGGACTCTTCTTTGTTTCATGGTTGCATGTCTTAGGAAAAATTACCCCCTATCCGTTGCTGTTTTTAGGAGTATTTTTCAATTTAAAAATAGTTCATCTAGCATATTGGGCTGGGTTTATATAAACCATAGGCAAGGGGTCAGCCCAATTCTTTGCAATAAATCTTTACCCGACACTAACCCGGAGTGGAGGAGGGATTTCCTTTATTTGGAGTGGGAAGGAGGAGATTGGGGCACCCTTTTTAGGACCTCCTTCTACAAGGTGAAAGATGGCAACCCAGGCCTAATTCAGTTGACCCCTGAGGAGAAGCTAATAGTCGCAGATTTGGGCCAAGATAAGGGCCAGACTCACTATAGGAAGCTTCTTGAAGAATTTTCTTTGAAGGTCGTGGGCCTTTCTCATGTTTCTAACAATGGTACTTTCCTTACTTGACTTGTCTTTTCTTTTTGATTTTTCTGAGCCCGATTTTTATTTTCTTATTTGTTTTGCAGCTGCTGAAAATATTAATTTTCATTTGGGCGTGGGTGACCAAGAGACCCACAAGATGCGCAAGGCCCGTGAGGCCCAGGAAGGCCCGATAAAAGAGCCCAATGTTCCCGGATTCCTCCGGTATTGTGAAGGGGCCCAGAGTAAGGGCAAGGGAAAAAGGCCTCGTGAGGAGGACGAGGATCCAGCCACGGCGGCTTGGAGGCCTAGCTGGTGTATTAGGAAGCAAGACACCGTGGTGGGGAGTGTCTTGAATTCTGTCGATTGGTCCCAGAACTCGATTTCCCCGGCTGACAAGGCCAAAATTGTTTTGAAAACAGATATTGAGGAGGCAGAGTCTCTTGGCTCTCAGGCCGTAGCCATGGTAAGGCCTAACCACATCCTCTCTTTTCTTACTTGATTGTTTTTTGATTTTCTCTGCTGCTCACCATTTTTTTTTTAAAAAACAGGTCAATACCTACTTTCAGACCATGGCACATCAGGCCAAAAGTTGGCGCTATTCGGAAAAGGCCCAGAGGAAGGCCAAGGCCAAAGCTGATGAGAAGGTGGCTGTTCTCGAGAAGAAATTGCTCGAGAAAGATCAAGAACTGATTGCAGCTCATGCAGAGCTGCGAGAGCTAATGGCCGAGAGGGAGGTCGTGATAAGCAACTATATGGAGTCGAAGGAGTTCTATGCCTTCATAGACAAGCACGACGATTTGGTCTTTGAGATTGCTGGGGCTCAGACTTGGGATAAGTGTCTTAACGCCATCTTGGCCAAACATCCAGACTTGTTTGATCCGGCCGCCTTCCCTGCCCCCATGGGACGGCCTTTGGCTTTGACCTCCACCATCCACGAGGGTAATTCTGGTGATATTTCGGGTGGTGAGGCCCTGGATGATTTTGAGAAAATCTTTGATTCTCCCGAGGCCGAGGAGGCTACCCAGAAAGATGCAGAGGAGGAGGAGAAGAATGATGCAGATACGGTTGAGGATGAGGATGATGACCTCCTGTAGTTTCTAGTATTTTCCTTCTATATTTCTTGTATTTCCATTCAGTTTTTAACTTATGTAACCCCCAAGACCTTTTATTTATAAGAAGCCTCTTGTTATTTGTTTTTCTATTTTACGCCTTAGGATATTTGATAAAATATACCTTTTTGAGCATAAAAGATCAGATAAATCTAGACATTACTTGAAGTGCCAACTGTGCTACTTTTTGTCCTTTTTCGTGTCTTAGTATATTTGATCAAATATACTTTTCGAGCATAAAGAACAAATAAGCATATTTATTAAAGTGTCTATCCAGGCTTTGATCTAGTTCCTTTATCACAAGGAACTTAAGAATTGCCCACTGTAGGCCAAACACACATGTTTTAAGGTGCTATAAAGTTGGGAATTTTATTAATAATGCCTTCGAGGCTAAAGTGGACACAACCCTTACAAAATGAGAATCTTGTCTGGAGCGAAAAGCTTTTACATCCTAATGGTTTCATCGAACCTTATTTCTACTTAGTTCCTACTGAATATAAAAACTCATAATTGAATTCTTTAAACATAATAACCTTTCAGGTTTGAAACATGCCAAGTCCTTGGTACCTCAACATCTTCTAGGGTTTCAAGGATGTATGATCCTCCTCCCTTTACTTGTTTTATCTTGTATGGGCCATCCCAATTGGGGGCTAACTTGCCTTTGGGGCCTACCCCGGAAGCTTCAGCTTTCCTGAGGACCAATTCTCCTTTTCTAAAAAATCTTTCTTTAACTCTTAAGTTGTAGTAGAAATATGATTTCTTTTGATATTCGATGATTTTTGCACGAGCTTTGTCCCTGACTTCATCTATCAAGTCTAATGCAAGTTTCATTCCTTCTTCATTTTTCTCAAGCTCAAAGGCCTTGATTCTTGGGGATACATGTGATATTTCAACTGGAACCACTGCCTCGGCTCCATAAGCCAAAAAGAATGGGGTTGCGTCAGTAGTGACTCTGTGAGTGGTTCTGTAAGCCCATAGTATTGGCAAAAGCTCATCCACCCAAGTGTTGACAGAACGCTCGATTCTTTTCTTAAGACCATCTAGGATGATTCGATTAGCTACCTCAGCCTGCCCATTTGTTTGGGGATGTGCAACAGAAGTGAAACGCAGATTGATGTCATTATCGTTGCAATATTCCTTGAATTATTCATTATTGAATTGCGTACCATTGTCCGTCACCAATATTCGTGGTATTCCATGCCTACATATGATGTTTTCCCAGAAGAATTGAGCTACTTGTTTGGTGGTTATCTTGGCTAGTGGTTTAGCCTCAATCCATTTAGTGAAGTAATCAATTGCAACGATTAGGAACTTTCTCTGTCCGTTAGCCATCGGAAAAGGTCTAAGAATGTCCATTCCCCACATTGCAAAGGGGATGGGGGAATTGATGGATGTCAACATCTCAGGAGGTTGCCTGACTACCGGCGCATGCCTTTGACACCTGTCACATCTTCTTACGTATTCTTTTGAATTTTTTAACAAGTCAGGCCAATAAAAGCCAAGGCGGGTGATTTTGTGAGCTAAAGCTCTGCCCCCCAAGTGTTGACCACAAATTCCTTCATGTACTTCTTTTAAGGCTTCATGGGCTTCATCTGTCCTTAGGCATTTCAAGTATGAAATAACAAAAGATTTCTTATAGAGAATTCCATCAATAAGAGCGTACCTTAATGCCCTTGTAGTAAGCTTTCTAGCTTCCATGGTATTGGCAGGAGTCCATCCAGATTGCAGGTGGGATTTGATTGGATCCATCCAACAACTGCCCATGTGTATCGGGGTTACCAGCTTCGTATTGATGCTGGGGCTCTTTAAGACTTGGAAGTAAACACTTCCCATATGTTCATCTACTTCTGATGAGGCGAATTTTGACAAGGCATCGACCTTTGTATTCTCTTCTCTAGGAATATACTCAACCTGACATTCTTCAAATTGAGTCATTATAGCTTTGACTAATCGGAGGTACTTGACCATGATTTCTTCCCTTGCTTCAAAATCCCCATTTACTTGGGATATAACCAGCTTTGAGTCGCCACAGACTTTGAGATGCTTGGCATTTAGTGCTTTGGCCAAACCTAGGCCTGCTATCAGGTCTTCGTATTCGGCTTCATTGTTAGTTGTTGGAAAATCAAGCTTAATAGCATACTCAATGATGAATCCTTCGGGACTTTGTAGCACTAAGCCTGCACCGCTAGATTTTGTTTTTGATGCCCCATCAAAATTGAGCACCCAATATTCTTTAGGAGTCTGTCCTCTTTTTTGTGTTGTTTCCTCACTGTCCTGCCCCCCGACTTCTTGGTCGTCAATAGTACATTCGACCATGAAGTCAGCAAGAGCTTGGGCTTTAATGGCTGTTCGAGCCTTATACTTGATGTCGAATTCTCCTAGCTCAATGGCCCACTTAATCAGCCTTCCACTTGCCTTGGGGCTGTGTATAATGTTTCGCAGGGGTTGATCAGTTAATACTTCGATTTTGTGTGCCTGAAAGTATGGCCGTAACTTTCTTGAGGCCATTATCAAGGCTAGTGCAAACTTCTCAATTTTGGAGTAGTTAAGTTCCGCTCTATGCAAGACTTTGCTCACATAGTAAACTGGCTTTTGAATTTTCTCCTCTTCCTTTATAAGGACAGCACTCAGGGTCTTTTCTGATATGGCCAAGTACAAGTATAAGATGTCCTCGGGGCTAGGCTTGGCCAGCAACGAGGCTTTAGCCATATATTTCTTCAGTTCCTCAAAGGCCGTTTGACTTTCTTCTGTCCATATGAAATCTTTGACTTTTTTTAATGTCTTGAAGAAGGGTAGACATTTATCCCCAGACTTCGAGATAAACCTTCCCAGGGCAGCAACTCTCCCTGTTAATTTTTGGACATCCCTGACTGTCTTTGGGGATTCCATGTCGAGTATAGCTTTAATTTTGTCAGGATTAGCCTCAATCCCCCTTTTAGAGATCATCATTCCTAGGAATTTTCCAGATCCCACGCCAAAGGCGCACTTTGCAGGGTTAAGCATCATATTGTGGTGCCTTAGTACTTCGAAAGACTCTCGCAGGTGCTCAATATGATCGGCCTTATCGAGACTTTTGACTAGCATATCGTCAACGTAGACCTCCATGGTCTTTCTAATGAGATGCTTGAAAATTTTGTTTACTAGCCTTTGATAGGTGGCCCCTGCATTCTTTAACCCAAAGGCCATAACGAGATAACAAAATACACCAAAGTCAGTGATGAAAGATACCTTGGCAATGTCATCCTCGTGTATCCGGATTTGATTGTATCCACTAAAGCCATCCATGAAGCTTAACATCTCATGTCCCGCCGTGGTATCTATGAGTGCATCAATCCTTGGGAGGGGGAAGCAATCCTTTGGGCATGCATCATTTAAATCAGTGAAGTCAACGCACATCCTCCACTTTCCATTGGATTTCCTAACCATTACAGGATTAGCAAGCCATTCGGGATATTGAATTTCCTTGATGAATCCAGCCTTCAAGAGCTTTTCCACCTCTTGCTTTATGGCTTCCTGCCTTTCTGGAGCAAAATTTCTCTTCTTTTGCTTCACCGTTTTCCACTGTGGATCCACGTTAAGCTTATGAGTGATCAATTCAGGGTCAATTCCCGGCATATCAGCGGCTGTCCAGGCAAATAAGTCTCCGTTTTCTTGCAAGAACTTTGTCAATTTTTCTTTCATGGACTCTTCTAATGAGGCCCCAATATAGGTGACTTTCTCCGGTTCTCCTGGAACCAAAGGAATTGGAACCAAGTCCTCAGCTGGCTTTCCCCTTCGTTCCTCGTTTTCTCTTGAGTCCATGTCCTCTATGGGTAGGACTTGCCCCCTGACTCCATCGGGTCTCAAGGCTGCCACGTAGCAACTTCTCGCCATTTTTTGGTCTCCTTTCTCCTCTCCAACACCGTTTCTGGTGGGGAACTTGATTTTTAAGTGATAACTTGAGGCTACAGCCTTGAAAGCATGCAAACCTGTTCTTCCAAGGATGGCGTTGTATGTAGAAGATGCTTTGACCACCAGAAAAGTTAGCATCTGAGTGACCTCTTTAGGTTCTCTTCCCATTGTCACGGGTAGCTGAATGGTTCCTTCTACTTTCGACTCCACTATATTAAAGCCATAGATGGGAACATCCGAAAGGGTTAGCTGGGAATCGTTGTATCCCATCTTTACAAATGCATCATGGAACAAGATATCAACAGACGCTCCATTGTCCACCAGGACTCTCTTTACCTCTGAGTTGCCTATCAAAGGGGCAATAACGAGAGGATCATCATGAGGAAACTTTACCCCTTCCAGGTCTGAGTCATCAAAAGATATGACCGCCTCCGTCCTATCACGTTTAGGTGCTTCTCCTACGACTTGCATAACTTCTCTTGCGTATGCTTTTCTTGAATTCCTTGAATTCCCCGCAGCAGTGAGTCCTCCGAAAATCATATTAATAACCGGTCCTCTAGGTTGAGGATTCCTATCCCGACCATCATTATTTTTTCTGTTATCGTCGCGCCTATCATGACTTTCATCCTTGGTGTACTTAGAAAGTTTTCCTCTTCTGATAAGGAATTCGATTTCATCCTTCAATTGTCTGCAGTCATCTGTATCATGCCCGGTATCCCTATGAAACCGGCAAAACGCATTCTTGTTCCTTTTCTCAGGATCAGACTTTAGGGGTTTAGGCCATCTCAGGTCTCGATCTCTTTCAATATCCATAAGGATTTGACTTCGAGGTGCATTCAGCCTTGCATATTCAGCGAATTTTAGCCCAAAGCTATTTTTCTAAGGAGGGGATTCAGAATCCTTATCCGTCTTGGAGTACTTGTCTCGGGCATCATACTCCTGATCGCCTTTTCTCTTTTTGTTATTATTCCCATGTGTAGCCACTGATATAGTGGTTTTCTTCATGCTTTCTTCTACCTTGATGTATTTCCCTGCTCTGTCTTGGAGAAGAAACATGTTCTCAGGCGGGTGTTTGGCTAGATATCTCTTGAAATAAGGATCAGTCGTCCCCTGTTGTAAGGCTATCATAACCACTTTCTCGTCCAAGTCTGGACTTTCAAGGCTTCCTTGGTGAAGCGGTTCGGGTAGTCCCTCAGGGATTCGTTCTTTCCTTGCTCCAGATTCATAAGAGATGCCGAGCTTTTTTCGAGTACTCTTCCGCTTATAAACTGGCTTATAAAGGCCTTGCTGAGTTCTTTGAAGGATCCGATGGAGTTGGGCGGCAACCGGCTGTACCAACGTTGGGCCATGCCCCCCAGGGTTTGGGGAAACGCCCTACACTTCACAGCATCATTGATAGGTTGTAGTAGTAATGCATTCGAGAAGGTCCTCACGTGATTGGCTGGATCGCCTGTTCCATCATACACTTTGATGGTGGGCATTTTGAACTTACTTGAGATGTGAGCGTTCGTGATGGTTTCGGTAAAAGGCGGCGTGAGATCATCAGGATATCCGAGAGGCAATAATTGCGGGGTCGGCCCTAGTAATTTCCGTTCTTCTCCCTCGTGGGGTTTCATCCAGTTCTATGACGTCGGGAGCTTCATACCTTGAGGCTGTCCTTCTATCCTGCCGATCCAAGCTTTTCTCTAGTTCTTTGAGTTCAGCCTCGTAGGAAGCAATTTTCTGTTCTAGTGTCCTACGGGACTGTGAACGCCGGCTTCCTGCGGGCTCTTTACCAGGCCTTCTTCTCCTGGGATTGACATCAGTGCCTTCTGAGCTTTCATCATCAGTTGAGTATGTTCCTGAGAAATCACGGACATCTTCTCTACGCCCATAGTTCTGGGGTTCCAACCCTCTGATGTAAGGAGGGGGATAGGCCTGGGAGATTCCAAGTCTTGTTTGGGCAACAGTGCTACTGGGGATAACAATAGTGGAAATTTGGGCGTGAGGAGCAGTAGCCATAAAAGGAGTTTGAGTTACCTGGGATAGTGGGTTGGATCCATGGACGATTTCCTCAGGATTGGTGGAGTGGACGATTTCACTAAACGTACCAAGCCTTTATGTATTAGGACCTTGGGTTCTAGCGGGAATAGTGGTGGTAGCGGGGACCTCGGTAGGGATGATATCAGACGGATCACCTGTGGTGGGGACGATGTCTCCGTCAGGTCGTCGTGTTCTTGCCATGGTTGATGTCTTCTTCCCACAGACGGTGCCAAATGTTGTGGATTAAAAACTGGGGCGTAGTTAATGCGATGTATGTCGGAGCTTAACGAGCTTTAATGGCTGAGCTTGTGTTTCGTAGCTTGGTTCTGCCTTCACAAGATGCCTACGTATCTCTGTTGTGTTTAGAGAATCAAGCCAAAACGTAGTTCTAAGAATGAGGGGTTAGACCTTTTATATAGACGTAGAGAGTCTAAGAATTAGAGTAGGTTTAGGAATCTTTGCGGACAGGCCGCCTCTTAGAAGAATTCTGGATTCTTCTTGTGATAGAAGTAGTTTCCAAGTAGGAATAGGTTTCCTGGTTGATTGAGGTGTCTTGGGAGTTACTCCTTGGAGTAGTTTCCATGTATTTGTACATAATTAATTAGCTGTATCTTTAGCCAATCAATTAACTACGAATTTATTTATTAATTAGGGTTTCAAGCCTTATTAACTGGGCCTCCCCTTTGGACCAGATTAGGTCCAATTAATGCCACATTAATTGTGTCTTTAGGGCTTACTTTGAGCCCATATCAGTTTCATATGATGGATTTTTCGATGTAATGATTTGTAGTATAAATCATAGAGCAATTGCATTTGATTATTTTCTGTGATTACATTGATTAACTTAATTAATTACTATTGAACTGGAAACATTAAAATTGTTTGTGTTGATTCTCATTGCATTAGATTACACCACAAATTTACAAAAAGAATTACAACAAGTTGCATTGGCGCATGTCATGTTATTTAATATTAAAAATTAGAAAATGAAAATTTTAAAACTACCCTTGAATTTATTTATTTATTTAATGTGTCCGTCATGGCGATCCATAAAATAAATATATGCGATAGTACTTGCAGTACCTTGTGAAATTTATTTATACAAAATGAAAATGTAACAAGGAAAAACTGAAAAAATTTCCTAGTACTAATACACCAACTCAATCACAGTCAGTTGGTACAAGTCATGATGGAATTTATGCATAACATAGTTCCAATGTTTGATCTTGATCTCTCAACACGAAAAAACTTGATTATGATCTTTTAAGGATACTCTAAGACTATTTATGTACATAATTCTACTAAGCAATCATAGACAATCAGGCAGCAGCAGCCATAATGCCAGAATTATAAGGCAGCCCTGTAATAGGAATCCATTCATCTCCTCGAAGGAATTTTCCTGGTGTAAAACCTTCAGCTTCTTCCTTAGTGACATGTTTTATACCTGGCCAAGTCACCCTCTCAGATAGACCAGCAGCAGGTCCAGTGTTCTCGTACTCTGAATACCAACAAGTGTTAATATATAGATTTGGTGGCCATGGTTGCCACCCTTGCGGTTGAATAACAGAGTCTATCTTTGAGTGCATAACAAAGGCTTTTGCGTAATCTCTCCAGGGCCTTCCAAGGTACGAGTTAAATGATGTTTGAACAGATAAGTATTCAGGGTCTATTGTGATGTTACAGTTTTGGAGGACAAATCCAGTAGGTTCGTAATCAAATTTTCTTCCATGAGCTGTGACCATACAGGCCTGATTTTCACCTGGTTTCCTGATCAAAATGTTGCAGTTCTGGAAGACTGCAGCAGCATCTCCGAAGATAAAATCAATGGTACCTGAGATGGTGCAGTCACGATAGAATTGACGGTGGACATGAGCGTAGAGAGTGTCTTGATAACCATCAATATGACAATTGTAAAAGATTGCTTGATCAGAGGAAACACGTAATGCAACAGCTTGTTCCCCTGAATTTCCTGCAGTGTTCTCAAAACCTATGTCTTTTGCAGTAAATCCAAATCCATCAACTCCTGAATTAAGAGATTATCAATGGTTTAGAAACATATAACTTCTGAGAGTATGGCTATAGAAACCAAAGTAGAAAATAAAAAAGGAATGCACAGCATACAGGACCAAACAAGGTCATTATAAACATTAATGTGCTGTATTCATTAATTATGTGTAATATACCAACTGTTGCGGTATGATATGTCTTGAGACCATCGTGAATAACACTCTTATTGCCAGTGATTTTGGTTTGTGTTGGTCCATCACCCATCAATACAACATTGGTCATATTCTTCTCAATGCTAACGTATTCTTGATATACACCAGCTTTGACATAAATAACATGGGCCTTTAAACTCCTAAAAGGAACAGCCTTCACGGCTTCTCCTATAGTTTTATAGTTTCCTGACCCGTCCTGAGCAACAATAGCATTTGCCTGTGATTTGTCTGGAATGGGTTGGCGTGGCGCAGTAATAGGAGCAGGTGCCCCGGCAGGTGTCCAAGCAGGTGCCCCGGCAGGTGATGCAGGTGCCCCAGCAGGTGACGTACGTGCCCCGGCAGGTGACGCCGGTGCCTCGACAGGTGCCCCAGAAGGAGATCCAGGTGCCCCGGCAGGTGATGCAGGTGCCTCAGAAGGTGACGCGGGTGCCCCAGCAGGTGCCCCGGCAGGTGACGCAGCAGGTGCCCCAGCAGGTGCCCCGGCAGGTGACGCAGCAGGTGCCCCGGCAGGTGACGCAGCAGGTGCCGCGTCAGAGAGAAGTTTGCGCCTTTGGTAAACTGTCTCATCAATGGGCACACTATTAGAAGATTTCTTATTTGAAAAAAGGGCGAACTTTCCATCAAAATGATTGTGAATTTTGGATCTTGTATCAGAAAGAAGTCTGCGCCTCGTCAAAAAGGGGTCGTCAGGGGTGCTACTACAAAACATTGTGAACATACTGCAAAAGGGATTGGAGGATTCTGGTAGTGTTTCAAGAGAAAGAAGTCTACGTTTAGAGCCTGTTAAGGATGCATAGGCTTTGGAGAGATCATCAATAATAGCAAGGGCATTAGCAGTGAGTTCACGTGAATCTTTCAACAATTCCTTCATTTTCTTTCCCGTGTCACCTGGTGTGTTTTGAAAGCTATCCAGACAGGTCTCTTGGTATGCCACAGTTCCAGACAACCATATCTTAAGATCATAAGCATAATCATCCCATTTGTCCATATCAGAAATATCAAATTTATCAAAAGACCGATATAGATCATCAATAGCGCCCCCTAAAACATCTTGACAAACTTTAAAGGCATCAGCCGTACTTGGATCTTTCGCAGCATTTTGAAGCGTGGCAGACTTCATAATTGCCTCGCGTACTTGCTTCTCAGCAACCTTAAAAGCAGCCTTAACTAAATCTTTTGGTTCTGTGGCATTGCCTGCTTCGGACTTTAGGCTATGTTCGCATGACTTTTTGAAATCTGTGGGGCGACAAATATCTTTGATTGCCTTGTTGGACGTAGAAGTTCCCACAGTTTCTTTGGTTTTAAGGGAAGCATGGATATCACTGAAGTTGAAAGTCACCGCAACCACCATTGCTAATAACAATATTGAACAAATGCTGATGACTGCAATCTTATGTTTCGCCATATTTGCCTCCCCTCAATGAGAAGACGCAAATAAAGGCGATAATGTAAGTCACAAAGTTAGGGCATCTTCATCCTTCGACATGATATATATAATCAATCACAAGTAAAGGCATGCCAAAGATAGAAAAATAGTCTAAAATTTGTGAGGACGATATTGGGGGTACTAATTATATTCGTTCATATATTTTTTAGGCATTTACAATTTTTAAACTAATGGAATTAATCAAAGATAATTATAGGCCAACACTAAATTAAGGGGCCAACACTAAATTATGGACAAGCATAAATTTCTTAAAACCGTGATCAATCAAATTATGATTATAAGATGCAACAACCAAATTCATATTAATTATCACCCACGAAAATAGCATTATCACATTATTCGCACTATTTTTGTATCCATATAATTTCATCCCACTTCCAACAACGATTCACTTTTATCTCAGAATAATCATATTTAAAGGGTCAAAATCTTCATGTGCGAAGGTTAAAAATTGAATTATATTTATGTTTTAAGTTCACTCCCACAGTTTCTCATGCCACCCTTGAGACTGCGGTATTTGTGGAATTCAACTTTATTAATAATAAGAGAGCAATTGGTCAATAAAATATCAGAAAATCAGGTTCCTCTTTCTCATAACAAAATTCGATAAAAATTAATGGAAAAATATGTTGAAACTAATATAATACAAGATTAGTAACTATACAACTGTACAAGCCTGCTCATGAGTTTCCCTACAAAATTTGCACACGTGCTGAACATTACGTAATATTTATTACTTCATTAAAAAAAATCTAATTAAGCCAAATCAACTTACAATGATATATTCTTTTGTCTACGCGGCAACCCCACTGGGTATTGCAATTGGAACATTAAATATTATGCTTCTTTAGAACCGATCAAATCTTTTATATATATATATATATATATATATATATATATATATATATATATATATATATATATATATAATATATATATATATACAGGCAGATACTCAAATGAGAACTATTCTTAAAATGAGAACTTAAATCTAATCTCAGTCATTAAAATTTTTTAAAATAAATAAATCATCACCACTCAATTAAAACACCCATTTTTAGATCTATACTTTCACTCTTTCATCTCTTTCCTCCACCCTCCATCTCACTCTCTACCATCTCCAACATCGTGATTAACCAATCGACATCAACAATTATAACCATGACCTGATCTCTATCTTCTATCTCAATATATATACACACATATATGCCTTTGCCATATATACTTACATACACACATATGATGTAAGCATGTATGTATATACATCAATATCGATTTATGTAATTAAATATGTTCGTATAAAGGTTTTTGATGCTGATTTGGTAAGAAAACTAATGGAATCAACCCGAGATCTATGAAAAATAATGATTTTATTTCAGAAAAATTGGTGATTCGCGTATAAAATTTAGTGATTCGTGCAAATATTTGATTATTTCAGTTTAAATTCAGTGTTTTTGTAAGAGTTTGGTGGGAGTGACGGTGCAATGGTTTGATTATGATGATTTTAAATTTGATCATTATTAGGTGGTGTGATTATAATGGAGATTGTGTATATGATATGTATGGCCATCGACATCAACAACTATGACAACGAGACCCCTGATCTCCAACCTCTATCTCAATATACACACACATATATACCTGCACCATATATACTTACATACATACATATATATGTAAGTATGTATGTATATATATCAATATCGATTTATGTAGTTTAATATGTTCGTATCAAGGTTTTTGGTGTTGATTTAGTAATAAAACTAATGGAATCAACCCGAGATCTATGAAAAATAATGATTTTATTTAAGAAAAATTGGTGATTTGCATATAAAATTTGGTGATTCATTCATATCTTTGATTATTTCAGTTTGAATTGAGTATTTTTATAAGAGTTGGTGGCACTGGCGATGCAATGGTTTGATTTTGATGATTTTGAATTTGATAATTATTTAGGTAGTATGGTTATAGTGGAGACTGTGTAATATGATAGATATGGTGGGAACTCCAACTATGATATGGCTGGAGTTGTGATAGAGGTATGGTGGAAATGAGGTAATAGTAGTGAGTTGGTTATGACAGCAGTAATAGAGGTGTAATGTTAATAATGTATATAATTATAACATATTTATATATATTTAAATTTTGGTGATTCAGTTTTAAATTTGGTGATTCTGACTTGATTTTTAGTTCTCATTATAAGATGGTTCTCATTGGAGTAGTCCCCTATATATATATATATATATATATATATATATATATATATATATATATATATATATATATATATATATAT
Organism: Oenanthe sinensis; assembly: GCA_028671895.1. Taxonomy (NCBI): domain Eukaryota; kingdom Viridiplantae; phylum Streptophyta; class Magnoliopsida; order Apiales; family Apiaceae; genus Oenanthe; species Oenanthe sinensis. Next base: position 48,389,212 of record CM053811.1, on the reverse strand, counting down.
ATATATATATATATATATATATATATATATATATATATATAGAGTCCTACTCAAATAAGAAATAGAAAACCTTATCATTATACCTGTCGCACCTACACACAAATTATATACACTCTCACACACACAATCCTATCTATTCTCCTCCATTTTTAATTTGATTTTTCCCGTCAATTGACAAAGTTTTTTTCAAATCTAACTTCACCACATTTTTTTCCATCTCCCAACGATCAGTTTTCATACCATATGTGCTATATTTCGGCAAATATAATTTATAATTAAAATAAATTCGTCACTTATCAGATTCAAACTTCAATCACTAAATAATATTACAGAAACCACTAATTTGTATTATAGAAATCACTAATTTGTATTACAGAAATCACTAAATTATATATCCTGGGTTCACAAAAAATAATGGAAATCGCCGAAAAAATAAAAGTCAACGAAATATATCACATATGGTATGCAAACTGATTGTTGGGAGATGGAGAAAAATGTGATGAAGTTAGATTTGAAAAAAACTTTACTAATTAACGGGAAAAATCAAATTAAAAACGGAGGGATTATGTGGGATTGGGTGTATGAGGGTATATTTGATTTGTGTGTGGATGTTCCCCTTGCCATTAGATTAGATTGAATATGTGGTGTAGATCTTATTTTCTATTTTCTATTCTAAGTTATTTTCTATTTGATCATTTGCCAATATATATATATATATATATATATATATAAAGGATACATCTCCTATTATTGCTAGTATATATATCAGCAATATCGTTATTCACGTGTTGTGGAATATTTAATTTGCAATATATTAATAGCATAATTAGTTCATTAGCATAGGCATCACTTTATGGTCGGAGTAATTAACAGGCTTAATTAAGACAAAAGAATTTTAATTTAAAATAAAAAAATAGCAAATACTTTATACTCGTGTCTCCGGTCTCTCCACAAAACTATTTATCATCTAGAGGAAAAGAAAAGGCCAAAGGGATTATATTCTACATCTCATTTCATTAATTAATTCCTTCTATATTCATTTGATCCTCAAGCTTCATGTCTATCCCGAAAGGAATCATATATTACCGAAAGTGTTGGAAGATTGTAAGCGTCTTCCTCTTGTAATTTATTACTCCCTCCGTCCCAACCAATTCTTTACACTTTCCTTTTTGGGACGTCCCAACCAATTCTTTACATTACTAAAAATAGTAACTTTTAACAATAAATATATTATTACATCCACTACTTCACTCCACTTTTTCAACACTTTACACTATTACACCCACTATTTCATTTATTTTAACAATAAAATCACTATTACACCCACTATCCTTGGTCTCCGTGCCCGGACCAAATGTAAACATTTGGCCGGGACGGAGGGAGTATTTCAGTTCACATTATTGATAAACCTCCTATATATAGGGCTTTGGTGTATAGTACTCCATGCACCAAACATTCAAACTAAACCTTGCTTTCTACGGAGTAGTATATATACATACAACTAGCTACCTACTCAAACTCAAGACATGGCACCAAGCAAGTCGAACCTCATGAAGGCTGCGCAGGAAGGCTTTGCCATGTTGGATGAATACTTTGAGCGAAAAAGACGACCTCTAAAACAACACGATAATCAATATTTGAATATGTATCAGCGCCAACCACAGAAACCACATGTTTATCAGGTGCTTGTTCCAGCTCCCGAGGCTAGGGCCACGACAGCTACTATCGATTGCTACGAGGCAGCCAAGCTATTCAATGGCACGGTGATTGTGGATTACCCTAACACCGACAAGCTCCCTGCAGTGCGTAGATATGGCTAGTTATGTTTATATCTATCTTGGTGTGGTAGGGGTGTTGTATTATGTTAATTATGTACCTGTACGTACTATGAACGCAGGTTTAATTGTATAAAGAAGCGGTGCACTAGTACTTGTCCGCAGTCCATGCATGCGCAATGCATACATGTTCTTATTTGTGGATTGAGTAATTGCATATGCGCCCGTTAATATTTACAATATATATCTATATGTGTGCTCTAGCGCCCTACCTACCTTAAAAGTTCCATTATGGTCTTCGGCTTTCTTCGTCTCGATCTGCTGCAACCGTACTTATAATTAAGCTAATTAAATCGGTCAATTAAAAGTAGTTCTTTTGCTATATTTTATTTTGTTTCTATCGTCAAGGTCACGACTTGGTTAATTCATTTTCTTTTACAACAAAAAACAAATGTAGGGAGTATCACCACGTTTTTTTGTACTTCAGAAAATCAACCGCATTTTAGTAACTTCGGATGGTTTGCTCATCAGGATGTCGACTGTACGAATACATAACCGTTTTGGTGAATGATCGATCATTATCTTTGCGTCCCCAGATTTTGATTTTTCACTATGGCATTGACTGTGAATTGGCCATGTTTGTTCTATATAACAGTGAAAAATGAATATTATATATCCCTATAATTTTTATTATTTAATATTATATTCTTAATTTGTATATATTATTAATAAATTTATTCAAATTTATAGTAATTTAAAAGTTGAAAATTATCTGTCAAAAAAAAGTTGAAAATTATCCTTTACTTATATTAAATTTTATTTTTAACTATAAAGTTTTTTTTATAAAAATAGGTTAAATGGACCAATTATTTTATAAATAGCTGAATTCTTCTTATTTGTAAAATAATTCATCAATATGTTAGTCGGTGAAAGCAGTGTTGTAAAAATCGGTTTTAGGCGGCACCTCCGCTAGGCGGGAGTAAAACGCCCCGATTCGGTGTAGGCTGAAAATCAGACATTTTTCTAAAAAATCGGTCAAAATCGGTATTAGGCGGCCTAGGCGATTAAAATCAGAATTAGACGTTTTTTTGTAAAAATCAGTCAAAATCAATATTAAATGGTCAAAATCGGTATTAGACGGTATAAATCGGTCAAAATCGGTATTAGATGGTATAAATCGGTTAAAATCAATTTTTTTTACGTATATCTATATATTATATTTAATTATTAATATTGAAATTATTATTTATAATATTAACAATGATTTTCTATGATTAATATATATGTAAGTAATTTAAAAAAAATTATATTTTATAGTTAATATAATTATAAAAATTAAAAATAATATTTAAATATATCCGATCAATCCCCGATTTATCGATTAATCGCTAGATGGTACCTAACCGCCCTGAAATGCCTGGTTATTTTTAGAACCTTCTTACTTCAAATTAAGCATTTTATTGTAGCTAGTGATTTCAATCATATTAGTAAATTGGAAAATAATTCGACAAAAACGAATCACGAAAATGCTACTATATATATAATGAGTATATAGTGAAAGGGAGCAAAGACAAAACGAAGGTCAATATATTCTAACAGAAGTTAGTAACTAGCTAATTCCGATAGAATTTGAAAATTCACAAAGGGAGATGGACGTTGTACTGTAGGGACATGATTCACATGCCACTCTGCTTTAATAAATAGAAGGAAAAAATAAAAATATTCATTATGGACTTTTATATAATATTTTTTTTATTTGAATTTAAAATAATTTGATAATATATCAAATCGAATTTATCGAGTTTGAATATATTCAACTCAAATATTTATTAAATAATTCAATTTTTTTATATTTTTATCAATTAACAAATTAATTTTTTTGTTACCGATATCGAAATTGAATAATTTATTAACAAAACGATCTACATTTGATAACGTCATCGAATATATTTTCTTATCTAAATTCGAGTTATATACCCTATTAAATGGAACTTATAAGTTCGGATTTAGTCCACTTCGAACTAAGTCTAACTCAAACAAATTTATAGAACAATTTGGTTGCGTCTTCGTTTACAGCCTGCTATCTGCAGATTTACAATTGTGAAAATAAAACACATGAAACTCCTGTACCAGCAGAGAATAAAATCCAAAATGTGAATAAAGAAAATCCAATAATTAAGTAGAAATACTCTCAGCAAAGAATTTTTTTTTATTAAATAAAAAATAATGGAGGCGGCTTATCACTCGATGATAGTTCCTAAATAGGGGATTTTGATTAATAGTCATAGAGTTGAATATAATTTCCTATTTGCACATCTATATATACTATATTATTAAGACCGGAAGATTAAAAATTTGGTTGTCGGTCGGTCGGTATTTGGGTCAGATGATTATCATTGAGTCTAATTTTTAAACACTAATCTCTTAACTAAAATACATCTCACATTAATCTCCTAACTAAAACATCTCTCTAAACAAAACACACAAATATTATCCTATTAAAATACAAATAAAGTATATATGAAAAATTATATAAAATATATGCATATAACATTAAATAAAAATAAAATTATTATTATAAAAATAAAAATATATTCAAATTATATAAATAAAATATTAAAACAATTAGATCCGTGCATCGCACGAGATATAAGCTAGTAAACAAATTTACTAGTAATATGTATTTATATTATTAATTATCTTTTTTTGTGTCAAATTGCTCTCAAGCCTCTCATAGAAACTAGTGATATTCGAATTATAAATACATATTGTACATTATTATATTTAAATAAATATATACTCATTAATACGAAATTTTATTTTAAGTTAATTTCGTTGGAGCAAGACTCAAATTATCAATCAATATATATATATATAGAAGAAGACGTAGAAGGTTAGGTGGCGCTCCCAAATCGTACCAATATATTTTTCTAATTTTCTCAAAATTTTAAATCAGTAAATATTAAAAACTATAAAAAAATCTAAATTACGTTATATTCTCATAAACTTTCTCTTCAAGTCAAGTAAATTATTATTATCCATAAGATAAGTTTCAAAATTTTAGAAAAAACATTATTATACATAAGGTAATTAAATTTTTTAGAAAAGACATTAAATTATTAAAAATCGAAATTATTTTGACTTTTCAAAAAGACAGTTGTTATAATAAAAAAGTTAATTTTATTCTTTTACCTAAATTTAAAAATAAATCACAACAAATTTATCACATAGCTATTTATATTCAAAGCCTAATACCTCATGAATTACACTCTTTTGAATGTTTTGAATAAACAATAGAGAGGACTGGATGATAAGAGTGAGAAAATGCACGATGTGGTGTTAGGGACCTCTCCCTCGAGAGTGTTTGCGGTACTTCGTGTTCTTGCCATGTTTGTTATTCATTTCCCCACAGACAGCGCCAAATATTACGGATTAAAAACTATGTGTATTTAATATATAATTAATGCTAGGATTTGAGAGAGTTTCGAGCTTTAATGGCTGCACTAACGTTTCGTGACTATCTCGTGTCCTCGTTAACTGCCTACGTATCTCAGTGAATGTGAGAATCAAGCCAATAACGTGTTGAGGGGTTAGACCCTTTATATAGGCGCACGAGGGCCTTGAAATCAGATTAGAATTAGGAGACTTGGTTACCAAGTCTCCTAGTGACAAGGTTGTTGAAACCTTCTAGGATGAGGGCCTTCAAAAGGCTTGTTGGGCCTTTACTGAGCCTTTATTAATTAATTACAAAATTAATTAATAAAAAGGCTTAATGGACCTGTGGCTTCAACAGAGTTCGTGGGCTGGACTTACAAATCCAATTGATCTTAGGATTTATTTTCCTAGTTTGTTTCAAGGACCCAAGCCTTTGTACCATATTATGTTTAATAAATGAAATACTAAATGCTATATTTATTATTTACTCAAGACTATTTTTACCCATATCAATCAATATAATTAAGTAATGTTAGAGCAGGTCTTATACTAACTGAAAAATTATTACTCGTATCATTAGTTATCTTCTTTTCTTCTCCCCCTGAAACACCGTCTTTTTAATATTCCTTGCTATATGTGTGAGAATCGCTTTAATCATATGTCTCCATTCATGAAATATGCCTGTATAGTGGGAAATGAATAATGCTTTTACCTTTAAACGATAATAAGCCTTTTATATAATCTTTACATGTACACCATCCTTTTAGGATATGATCTAGAATTCCTTTCTTTCGGAAGTCTGTGATTTGCCACAATTTCAAATATCTTCGATCCCAACCTGCCATGTGATATATAGTACTACTATATGTACTAGGCAGCTACTTGTTCTTGAGCAGTAAAATCAAATTAACTAAAAAATATACAATATAATATATATATATATATATATATATATATATATATATATATATATATGACCGGTTCTACAGCCACAACCAATCCATCTCACACCGTTAAAAAAATAAATAAATGGTTAAGATTAATATATATATATAAAGCATACGCTCTATAATAAACCGTATTACACTATATAGTAGAGCATATGCTAAATTTTTTTATTTTCTTTTTTGCCCTTCACCCCATGAGCTCTATAATAAAGCGTATGTCCATGAGCTCTATAATAGAGCGTATGTGAGTTTATTTATTTCAGTCTTAGCATGCATACATCCTTGATTGTGTTCTACAATTAACTTTTCAAATTTATCCTTAAACAATTTTCTTTTTTGAAATCACTTAAACATTTTTCTATTATAATACATATTTATTAATATAAATAATTATAAAATATGTATACATTATTATTAGATTTTTAATATTAATCTATAAATTCTTTTTCGTTTCAAATCAAGTGTCTATAATTGTAGTTTTAATTTATTAATTTATTCCACTAATTTTTTAATTTTGAGAAAAAAAAAGTTTACAACAAAAAGAATATATATACGATTTCTATATTATAAGAGAAAATATATACTTATATGATTCAAAAAATAAAATTTTAAATATATTTTATTTAAAAACTAAAATTAGTAAATGTATAATTTAATGATAAAAAAGTAAAAAAATATTATAATTCTATTTATACAAATAATATAAGTAATTAAAATTTGTAAAAACAATATAAACTGCATATAACTAGCCCTGCATACAACTAATCCGGCTAGCCCAGGGGAGAAAAAATTGAATATTCATTTGCCTTGTGAATGTATAATTTTAAATTTTAATATAATATTTTAAATTTCAAATTATCAATATTCTTTTTATTTCCTGTTCTCTCAGAATTCTAGTTCCATTACTGATTTGTGGTAACCCATTTATCAAGTTTGTTAAATAATAATTTTTACATCGAAAATTTAAAAATCTAAAGAGATAATTTTTTTAAAATTTTACATCAAATTTACATCAAAAACTCTGTTCTGCTTAGATTTATTCTAAACGAGATCCCAAAATCTAAAGTCGAATAATTTAAATAATTAAAAACAAAATACAATAATGTCTAAGGTGTACAACAAAGAAAAAAGTGCAAAAAGCAAGAAACAAATGGATACACTTGAATATATATTATAAATATATTATTATTTATAAATATATATTATTTTTAAAATTATATTTTATTAGTAATATATTAAAATAAAAAATAATAAATATATTGAAATTAAAATAATAATATATTTCTACTATAAATAATTTTAAAAAATAATATATATTGAAATTGTTAATAATTTTAATTTTAAATATTTCCACTATTGAAATTATTTATTAAAATTTATTATTATTTTATAAAATATATAATACTTTCTTCTAAAATCTGTAAAAAAATGGTCTCATAAAATATGTGTTTCTGGAAGATAAGAGTGTGTATTCATAAGAGACATATAATATATTGTATGTTTTAAAGGGTAGAATATAAAATAAAAAAATATAGATACGCTCTATTATAGAGCGTACGTACGCTCTATTATAGAGCGTACGTGCGCTCTATAACAGAGCGTCTGTGTATCTTTTTTTTTTAATCTCAGTCGTTGATTTATTTGTTTAACGGTATGAGATAGGTTGGTTGGATATCAAGTGGCTGGTGAACATTTTCCTATATATATATATATATATATATATATATATGGTAACAATCATTCGAATTTTGTCACAAATTCGAATGGAACCAATTAATTATAAAACTGACTAATTATAATTTTTAATTGACTTTAAATTTATATCATGTTTAGGGTTCCTTTTAAAATAAGAATATGTTATTGATTTCAAATTTTTTTTATGCATATTTTCATAATTTTTTAAAGATAAATATTTATTTTAGTAATTTAAGACCAAATCTTATTATTTTTTTTAAAACAAGGTACTTATTTTCTCAATGAGTAAACAAGGATTCACCCAATCTCAATGAGTAAGCAAGAATTTGCCCAATCTCAATGAGAAAATAAGGCTTCCCGATTGATGCAATTTTTGGAAATTTAATAACAATTACGGCTCAAGATAACTTTTATAAATTTATGAAATGGAGTCCGAGTGAAAGAGATAATATAGAGAAAATCTGTATTATTTCATTCAAATCAGATCCAGCACATCCAAAATTTGTTTTTATATACTACAAAACAACTAATTAAACATATATTTTTAGCCTATGAATATAATACCCTTAATGTAGGGTTTCGTGACACAAACGCAGCGGAATAAACGCGAAAAATAAATCAAAATAGCGAAACCCTCCGCAGGATCCATGCGAAAACAAAAGATTTAATTCGGAGATAAAGAATAAATACCTTTAGAAGCTTTAACAGTTCATTAATGGAAGATTAATGGAGGTCCAAAACTTGTTTAATCACCACGTATCCCGCTCTCGCGATCTACGCTCTACGGTATCCACACGAACACTTTTCATGAAGGATTGATGTGTACTAGCACCCGAAAACTTCTTCTCTCTCTATCTTCCTCCTCTCTCAGAGCGGCTAGGGTTTTTGTAAAATCTCTCTCCTTTTTAAATCAGCCCATAAAGAGATTATATAGAGAGAGGAATAAGTTTTCTAATTATAATCCAATTATAATTAATACTAATCCAAAATTCTAAATTATTTAATTAAGTCTCACTTAATTAATTAATTATTAATTTTGGAATTAGTTTAAGTAATTCATTTATTCTATTTATATAATTAATTAAGTCATACTTAATTAATATCATAAATAAAATAAATTACTTATTTAATTTAAATTCATAATTTAAATTATTTCTCCTTCAAGCGTTCTTTGTGTGTGACCCTGTAGGTTATTATTACGTTGGCAACAATTTTAATATCTAATTAAAATTGTAAACAATGAGCGGCATCTAGTAATACATCATTGCTACCCAAGTAATAATAATAAATCAGTGATTCGATTAAGCCTTTCGTGAATAATGTTCCATGTAATATAATCCCTTTAATCTTGATATTATATATTAAACTCAAGGCATGTCTCGTGTCATCCTCTTCATAATTTAATCTTTATTTTCTTGATCGATGAGTAGACTATTAAAATCAAATCAACATTTGAGCACGGTCGTGCATTTCATAGTCTCACTCAAACAAGAGGCCAATAATATCACTCCTAAAATTAGGAGGATTAAATCCCATCTAGATCATTCATATTTCTCATACGATTCATAATATACCCAATGTCCACTTTTATCATCACCCGGTCAAAGGTAACTTTTAATGTAATCAAAGTATATTAATTCTCGTATAGAAATATAATGATTTCAGGTCTAAGGATCATTACATCATTATCACAGTGAGAATTACTTATGACACTTACTTAACATGTAGAATCTCACGGCGGGTCATTCCAGTGCCATGCATTGATACATGCACTTATGTTCTTGACTTTAGTATCCCCATACCTATGACCAATGAGATGTGGTCATCTGTCAAGAAACATACTAGTCTTTGTGCATTATTATTGTCCTTAAATAATAATACTCGACTAGGGAATTTTAGGAATAAGATACTATTCATATAATCTCATTTTTTTAAGTCACATACTTAAAGATATATAATACGTATCAAAATTCCAAGGACATTTATTATGCTTTCAATTTATTACGCAGTAAATAAAACATAATAAATAAATAATAATCAATAAAACATAATTCTTAATAATAAATATTTTCCTTAAAATATAAAAGGTATTGTCTCTAGAGCACAATTACTAACAATCTCTCACTTGCACTAGAGCCAATTACCCAAGTATCCAATACTCATGGAACTAGTGTGACTTTCGTGCTTCTGCTGCGACAAAGCCTTAGTCAGTGTGTCTGCAATATTATTATTAGTATACACTTTACATATATGTATATCTCCTTGATCATTAATCTCATTAATTAGGTGATATCTCCTAAGTACATGCCCAAACAGCCTCCTTGGTTGCTTCACAAGCATCAATATACTCAGGTTCTATTGTAAAATCAACAATTGTCTTTGCTGTGAACCATTCCAGCATACAACATCTCAATAAAACACAAAGCCAGACAGAAACATTAAATTATCGTTATCTGTCTAGAAACCAGTATCACTGAAACCTCTTACAACTAGCTTCACATCTCCTCCATATAACAAGAATAAATCTTTAGTCCTCTTTAAGTACTTAAGAATATTCTTGACTGTCGTCCAGTGACCTTCACCTGGATTAGATCGGTATCTACTCATCATGGTTAAAGCATACGAGACATCAGGACAAGTACATATCATTGCATACATTATAAAACCAATTGCTAACGCATATGGAATTTTACTCATGCAGTCCCTATCATCCAATGATTTAGGACAATTTTTATTTTGAGATCACTATCCCATGAGACATTGGGACATATCCATTTTAGTCTCTTTGCATTTGAAATCGATGCAAAACTTTGTCAATGTATGTACTCTAAATTAGGCTGATCAATCACCTTGATCTATCTCTATAGATCTCGATCCCTAATATATATGTCACATCGCCTAAGTCTTTCATTGAGAAATTATTTCTCAACCAAGTCTTCACAGTCTGTAGAGAAGGAATGTCATTCCCTATTAGTAATATATCATCAACATATAATACTAGGAATGCCACATGGCTCCCACTAAACTTCTTGTAAACACAAGTTTCATCTTCATTCTGAATAAAGTCAAACTCTTTTTGACTGTTTCATAAAAATAAATGTTCCATCTCCTCGAGGCCTGCTTTAATCCATAAATGGATCGACGCAACTTACATACATTTCCAGCATCCTTTAGATCAACAAAACCCTTAGGGTGTGTCATGTACACATCCATATCTTCTTCAAGGCTCTCATTTAAGAAAGCGGTTTTGACATCCATTTGCCAGATTTCATAGTCATAGTAAGCAGCTATAGCAAGCAAAATCCTGATGGACATGACCATAACAACTGGTGAAAAGGTCTCATCATAGTCAATACCATGAATTTTCTTGAAACCTTTTGCCACCAATCGTGCCTTATAGGTCTGTACATTAGCATCCATGTCGGTCTTCTTCTTGAAAACCCACTTGCACCCTATAGGTTTTACCCCTTCAGGTGGATCAACCAAAGTCCATACTTGATTAGTATACATGGATTCCATCTCAGATTTAATGGCATCCAGCCATCTCTTAGAATCTGGAGTGTTTATAGTATCTAGGTAGGTGAGAGGCTCATCTTCATCCACAAGCATCACATCACCATCTTGAGTCAAGAGAAATCCATATTATCTCTCGGGCTCATGGCGAATCCTACTAAACCTACGAACACCTGTGTTTCTTGAGCAGTATTATTTTTCTTGTACATTCTACTCAGGTTCCTCCACTGGTTCAACGTTATCATGTGGGTCTCAAACTTCATTGAGATCTATTATCCTCCCACTGTCTCTCAGCAGTTCGAGCAACAAACACTTTGTTCTCGGAAGGATTATAGAAAGAATAACCCCTTGTTTCAGTTGGGTATTCCACAAAATTATATTTGTCTGATTTTGGTCCTAGCTTGTCAGAGATTAGACGTTTCACAAACGCTTCACATCCCCAAAATTTTATAAATGACATGCTGTGACGTTGCTCAGTCCATATCTCATAAGGAGTCTTTTGAACCAATTTAGTAGGAACACAGTTAAGTGTATGTGGAGCCGTTTCCAGGGTGCAACCCTAGAAACTAATTGGAAGATTCATTGACTCAACATTGATCGCACCATGTCCAACAAGGTGTGATCTCTCCTATCAAAAAAACTTTTCTTTGATATTTTCTACTTCATCTTTATAGTCTTTGAACTTTTCAAATGATTTGGATTAGTTCTTCAAAAGATTCATATATCCGTATCTACTAAAATAATTAGTAAATTTTATGAAGTTAATAAAATCTACCTTTTTTCATCGTACACATATGACCACATACATCACTATGTATAAGTCATACCCATTCAATGATCCCTTCACCATGTCCGGTAAAAGGAGCTTTAGTCATTTTACCAAATAAACCAAGATTCGTATCCTTTGGTATGATTCATAATCAAACTTATCCATGAATGCATCCTTATGTATTCTGGAAATGCGTTTCTCATTAATATGGCCTCAGCGACAGTGCCAAAGGTAATATTTGATTTGAGTCACTTTAGAACATATAAATTGTTAATTAGATGTGCAACATTATAAGGCTCATCATCAAAATAGAATAAACAACTATTGTTATAAAATGAAAAAGCCTTTCTTGTCCAAACAAGAAACTGAAATAATGTCTCTGCCAATTGCAAGCACGCTATAATAATTATTAAGTTCTAAATTTTCCTTATAGGCCAAAAATTAAGTAACGAGTTCCTCGAACCAGAGCAACTATCTTTACTCCAATTCCAACCCGATACCTTAAGCTTGACCCTTATTGATCATCATCTTCCGATCTTCCAATTAAGCATGACAGTTTAATTTCCAGTCTCCCAACTTTCCACAGAAGTGACAATCGTCTTCTTTATCAACACCTCATTCAGACTTTAGAGTCTGCTTTAGGGATTGGACTTTGGTTTGACAACGGAACTAGATCAAATCTTCTCCTTGCCTTTCCATTTTCCTTTCCCTTTTGCATTCCCTATGTTTACCATCAATATAGTAGTAGTTCATGCATTTATCATATTACTTTCAGCAGTTCTCAACATGCTTAGCAACTCAATGGGTGTTTTACCAATCTTATTCACTTTATTGTTCATAACAAAATAAGAATAATATTTGTCCAAAGATTGTAAGATCAAATCTAACTGTCTCCAGACCAATCTGGAAACCCAAAATATCAATGGTATTCATTATACCCTATAATCTTTAGAACATGTGGTGTAACCGGGTCTCACTCTCCCTACTTGTAAGTGTATAGTGCCTTTTCAAATATATCTTGTGCTCAATCGTTTCATAAGCATCTATATGCTTGTATTGCTTCTTAAGCTCAGCACATATATTTGCGAGCATGAGACATGAAACATCAGTCGCAACATCAATTTGCTTCCAATAAGCACTATGATTTGCATATGTTACATTCTCAACTTTAAGAGCAGGTGAAGAGATTTGACTAATATCGTGGTGCCCGAGGACGATCCTCAAGCTCCTATGTCAGTCAAGGAAATATATTCTCGTCAACTTGTCCTTCTCAAGAACTGATCGCATAGAGAAGTTGTTTGTGTTTATCATTTGATATCTACAATATTAAAGTGCATAAAATAAACTAGATTGCAAATTTAATATTAATTATGTTTAAGTGATTATGGTATATCATCATATACCTCCCACTATTTTTATCAAACTAATTGCCCTTACTATTAATTTGGAAAGTATATCCCATAATTCTTTCTAGTGAGCCAATATCCATATTTCGTCATGTCCTAAGTCAACCACTGGAAGTCCTTAGAAAATGATTATTTAGGTAGACAACAGTTGTCAATTATATCATATATAATTCTTGGATAGTTTGGTGAACAACGATTGATCTTATCTATCTAATAGACTTTTAACCAAACTCTATGCTTCTAAGTTCATAATAGTTGAATATAATCGTTTATTTTCACTTATTATGACAACTCAGTTAAGTTAGACCCAATGATACAACGGCCGAATATAACCGTTTATATTCGTCGCATCTCACCACGATAGATAGGAGTCCCCTGCCACTGACAATCCTTCCCTTTATCGATCTAGGATTCGATGAGTGTTCATTCATTGGAAAGCATCCGAGTAAAACTTAATATTAAGGGGTTTTAGAAAATTTATAACGATCATGATCACATCATAAAGAGATCCTCAATTTTTCCTTGAACCAAATATTTCAAATCGACATCTTAAATTGTTCATTTCCTAGGTAGATGGAGGATACCAATGGTCACACTTAAAACCCATCAGCCTTACGAATACGCATATCCGCTTTTGTCAGAAAATCCCAATTATAGATATCAAAAATCCATATTTAATTCCGTGTTTTAAAAATCCATATTTCATAAACACAAGAATCTCATGATCGTTTGTTAATTTTAAAATCTTGAATCGTTACAGATTTTATCTTGTTTAAGCAAACATGGCATGGGTGTCGTATCTAATACATACATGATTAATCAATATTAAGCATGCATCTCAATTATATTTACGCATACATACCAATACATGCAATCATATACATATATGTAATGTGCGTAAATTAAACGTGTTTGGTTATGGCCCCATCCTATATGATATTTTCAAGCTAATGGAAATATCAAGGTCAGTCTATGGTTGTTTTAAAAATACTATCTATTACATGTCTTCTTTCTTCATTGCTCCATCATCCCCTTTTGGATATCCTCCTTGCTTGCAAGTCTTCATTGATAATTACATTGAATAATAAAAATAAAACTATTCTAATGAAATTACAAGAAGAACTCGAGTTACATTCGAGATAATTAAATTACAATGAATAAACGACATGCAAGTCGTATTTAGAAACCAAAACCATAAATCAAAACCACTATCCTATGGGTCTTTAGGCCATAACCATCCACCATGCTATCATATAACACATATAATATATCTCATATTATATAATCATATCATATAATCATATATAACAAATTTCGAAATTTCAGAAAATTAAAAACAGATTTCTGAAGACAATAAATCGCTATTTCGAGGCCCTTAACGACGTTGAACGCCTTACAGACCCGTCGGTGACAGCAAAACTATCAGTTTTGTTCATTGGCCCGATTCCAGTCAGAAAACACATATCGTTTACGAAAATCGGATACAGCAGTCAGATTTCTCCAAATCTGACGGTGTTTCAGAAATCGTATCATATACAATTCCCATAACAAAAACAAGCATATATCATATATACATATACAGAGATACATACAATCATCATATGATTATACATTACATGAATATCATATATTCATAATATATACATACATATACTCAAAATTTTAGAAAATCAAATAATTTTTAGAAAATCATAAATCACGGTTTTGGAGGCTGTAACGACATCTAATGGCTTACAGACGCAGAGCTGACTATGTCAGTATTTCTCAGTGACCCGATTCCAGTCAGAAAACACATATCGTTTACGAAAATCGGACAACGGATACAGATTTCAGAAAATCAACGGCAGCCGTTTCAGAATTCGTATCGAATACGATTCCCATAATAAGAACAAACATGTATCATATACATACATCAACACACATAATCATCACATGATTATACATCATATGAATATCATATATTCATAATATATATAAATATATACATATTATATCAATATAAAATCATGATAGATCGCATACATGCTTATATATCAAAAACTGTTAAGCACATAACCGAATTAAAACGTTTCGCAAGTAGCTCTGATGCCATTGTAGGGTTTCGTGACACAAACGCAGCGGAATAAACGCGAAAAATAAATCAAAATAGCGAAACCCTCCGCAGGATCCATGCGAAAACAAAAGATTTAATTCGGAGATAAAGAATAAATACCTTTAGAAGCTTTAACAGTTCATTAATGGAAGATTAATGGAGGTCCAAAGCTTGTTTAATCACCACGTATCCCGCTCTCGCGATCTACGCTCTACGGTATCCACACGAACACTTTTCATGAAGGATTGATGTGTACTAGCACCCGAAAACTTTTTCTCTCTCTATCTTCCTCCTCTCTCAGAGCGGCTAGGGTTTTTGTAAAATCTCTCTCCTTTTTAAATCAGCCCATAAAGAGATTATATAGAGAGAGGAATAAGTTTTCTGATTATAATCCAATTATAATTAATACTAATCCAAAATTCTAAATTATTTAATTAAGTCTCACTTAATTAATTAATTATTAATTTTGGAATTAGTTTAAGTAATTCATTTATTCTATTTATATAATTAATTAAGTCATACTTAATTAATATCATAAATAAAATAAATTACTTATTTAATTTAAATTCATAATTTAAATTATTTCTCCTTCAAGCGTTCTTTGTGTGTAACCCTGTAGGTTATTATTACGTTGGCAACAATTTTAATATCTAATTAAAATTGTAAACAATGAGCGGCATCTAGTAATACATCATTGCTACCCAAGTAATAATAATAAATCAGTGATTCGATTAAGCCTTTCGTGAATAATGTTCCATGTAATATAATCCCTTTAATCTTGATATTATAGATTAAACTCAAGGCATGTCTCGTGTCATCCTCTTCATAATTTAATCTTTATTTTCTTGATCGATGAGTAGACTATTAAAATCAAATCAACATTTGAGCACGGCCGTGCATTTCATAGTCTCACTCAAACAAGAGGCCAATAATATCACTCCTAAAATTAGGAGGATTAAATCCCATCTAGATCATTCATATTTCTCATACGATTCATAATATACCCAATGTCCACTTTTATCATCACCCGGTCAAAGGTAACTTTTAATGTAATCAAAGTATATTAATTCTCGTATAGAAATATAATGATTTCAGGTCTAAGGATCATTACATCATTATCACAGTGAGAATTACTTATGACACTTACTTAACATGTAGAATCTCACGGCGGGTCATTCCAGTGCCATGCATTGATACATGCACTTATGTTCTTGACTTTAGTATCCCCATATCTATGACCAATGAGATGTGGTCATCTGTCAAGAAACATACTAGTCTTTGTGCATTATTATTGTCCTTAAATAATAATACTCGACTAGGGAATTTTAGGAATAAGATACTATTCATATAATCTCATTTTTTTTAAGTCACATACTTAAAGATATATAATACGTATCAAAATTCCAAGGACATTTATTATGCTTTCAATTTATTACGCAGTAAATAAAACATAATAAATAAATAATAATCAATAAAACATAATCCTTAATAATAAATATTTTCCTTAAAATATAAAAGGTAATGTCTCTAGAGCACAATTACTAACACTTAAAACTATAATTAAAAAAGCGAGATTAGAGATTCGTTTTACCTCTATGTATGTGATATATAGTACTGTTTAGAGATTAGAGATTCGTTTTAGCTGTGTGTATCACGTACTCTCCTTTCTCTCTCTCTCTCTATATATACAAAAGTTCTATGTATTATTCAACCACATAACCCAAACAAAACAAAAACAAACCATCAAGCTGCAGCTACGGTCTCATAAATATTAGCTACCTACTTGAAAATGGCGCAAAGCAAGCCGGAGCTTAAGAAAATAGCGACAGAAGGGTTTGCCATGTTGGATGAATATTTCCAAGAGCATCAGCGTGTTAATTCTTACCGAGCCGCGCGGCTGTATGGTGGCACTTTGATTTCTGAGGATCGCAAGTCCACCAAGAAACCCCTCATGCGTTTTGCCAAAGTTTTATAACTAACTACTATGTTTTATTCTTACTATATATAATATATATAGCTAGTATACGTACACTAAATAAAGTGTGTTTATGTGTATGTTGTGCTTGCTTCTAAAATAAGATTGTGTAGCTTCCTTTATGGCCTTGTATATATGATGGCACTGGTACTAGTGTTCTACTGTTTATACATGTACTGTGGATTGTGGAACACAATTAAGGTTGTTTTATATATAATATAAACATTGTCATTGCTTATCTCTGTACGACTATATGCCTACGGATATCTACGGCATATATGCGTACTTTTACGATAAATAATTAAATAGATCCAATTTTTTTTAAAAATAATCCAAATTAATAAATACAAAATAAACAAAATTTCCAATCAAGCCTAATAATAATTAGAAGTCCAAACTTCTTAGTGAATTGTAATAAGAGTAACTCTCCATCACGAACACAAGGTTGATTTATATAAAAATATAAATTCATGTATGTATCGGGTTTATATTTAATATCAATAAATGAAATTATCTATATTGATTATTTAAAATATAATAAAATAATAATTACCTAAAATATAAGGAATTAAAAAAAATGTTTACTAATTTAGTGAATAAGAAGACAGAATATGTGAGAGAAGAATCGGCAGGGAAGGAGAAAATAGCAGGGACGACAAACAGTACTGTATCTTTTTTATCTCTCCCCTGTTGTTTTGTAAGGAGCAAATACAAGAAAATAAAAATAAATTTTCAAAATTAGGAATAGAATTTATCTCACCTGAATTGTATACATTTATTTTATTATTGTATTATTATCGAATAATCAAAAATCACAAGTAAAGGCATGCCAAAGATATGTATAATCAATCACAAGTAAAGGCATGCCAAAGATAGAAAAATAGTCTAAAATTTGTGAGGACGATATTGGGGGTACTAATTATATTCGTTCATATATTTTTTAGGCATTTACAATTTTTAAACTAATGGAATTAATTAAAGATAATTATAGGCCAACACTAAATTAAGGGGCCAACACTAAATTATGGACAAGCATAAATTTCTTAAAACCGTGATCAATCAAATTATGATTATAAGATGCAACAACCAAATTCATATTAATTATCACCCACGAAAATAGCATTATCACATTACTCGCACTATTTTTGTATCCATATAATTTCATCCCACATCCAACAACGATTCACTTTTATCTCAGAATAATCATATTTAAAGGGTCAGAATCTTCATGTGCGAAGGTTAAAAATTGAATTATATTTATGTTTTAAGTTCACTCCCACAGTTTCTCATGCCACCATTGAGACTGCGGTATTTGTGGAATTCAACTTTATTAATAATAAGAGAGCAATTGGTCAATAAAATATCAGAAAATCAGGTTCCTCTTTCTCATAACAAAATTCGATAAAAATTAATGGAAAAATATGTTGAAACTAATATAATACAAGATTAGTAACTATACAACTGTACAAGCCTGCTCATGAGTTTCCCTACAAAATTTGCACACGTACTGAACATTACGTAATATTTATTACTTCATTAAAAAAAATCTAATTAAGCCAAATCAACTTACAATGATATATTCTTTTGTCTACGCGGCAACCCCACTGGGTATTGTAATTGGAACATTAAATATTATGCTTCTTTAGAACCGATCAAATCTTTTATATATATATATATATATATATATAGGGGAATGCTCAAAAGAAAACTAATATTTTAGAGAAAATTAAGGTACTTTTATCAACCGTTGATTTCTAATTGATCTGATGATTCATATTAAATTAGAATATTAGTTTCCTTTTCAGTTGTTTGACATTTATTTATATATATTTGGAAACTATTACAATTTCCTTAATTATATAATGAACGGTGTAGATAATGGTCTCTAAATTTCCTATCTAAAAAGTTTTCTCTAGATCCCTACTCTCTCTCTCTATATATATATAAATAAAGGATACATCTCCTATTATTGCTAGTATATATATCAGCAATATCGTTATTCACGTGTTGTGGAATATTTAATTTGCAATATATTAATAGCATAATTAGTTCATTAGCATAGGCATCACTTTATGGTCGGAGTAATTAACAGGCTTAATTAAGACAAAAGAATTTTAATTTAAAATAAAAAATAGCAAATACTTTATACTCGTGTCTCCCGTCTCGCCACACAAAACTATCATCTAGAGGAAAAGAAAAGGCCAAAGGGATTATATTCTACATCTCATTTCTTTAATTAATTCATTCAATATTCATTTGATCCTCAAGCTTCATGTCTATCCCGAAAGGAATCATATATTACCGAAAGTGTTGGAAGATTGTAAACGTCTTCCTCTTGTAATTTATTATTTCAGTTCACATTATTGATAAACCTCCTATATATAGGGCTTTGGTGTATAGTACTCCATGCACCAAACATTCAAACTAAACCTTGCTTTCTACGGAGTAGTATATATACATACAACTAGCTACCTACTCAAACTCAAGACATGGCACCAAGCAAGTCGAACCTCATGAAGGCTGCGCAGGAAGGCTTTGCCATGTTGGATGAATACTTTGAGCGAAAAAGACGACCTCTAAAACAACACGATAATCAATATTTGAATATGTATCAGCGCCAACCACAGAAACCACATGTTTATCAGGTGCTTGTCCCAGCTCCGGAGGCTAGGGCCACGACAGCTACTATCGATTGCTACGAGGCAGCCAAGCTATTCAATGGCACGGTGATTGTGGATTACCCTAACACCGACAAGCTCCCTGCAGTGCGTAGATATGGCTAGTTATGTTTATATCTATCTTGGTGTGGTAGGGGTGTTGTATTATGTTAATTATGTACCTGTACGTACTATGAACGCAGGTTTAATTGTATAAAGAAGCGGTGCACTAGTACTTGTCCGCAGTCCATGCATGCGCAATGCATACATGTTCTTATTTGTGGATTGAGTAATTGCATATGCGCCCGTTAATATTTACAATATATATCTATATGTGTGTGCTCTAGCGCCCTACCTACCTTAAAAGTTCCATTATGGTCTTCGGCTTTCTTCGTCTCGATCTGCTGCAACCGTACTTATAATTAAGCTAATTAAATCGGTCAATTAAAAGTAGTTCTTTTGCTATATTTTATTTTGTTTCTATCGTCAAGGTCACGACTTGGTTAATTCATTTTCTTTTACAACAAAAAACAAATGCAGGGAGTATCACCACGTTTTTTTGTACTTCAGAAAATCAACCGCATTTTAGTAACTTCGGATGGTTTGCTCATCAGGATGTCGACTGTACGAATACATAACCGTTTTGGTGAATGATCGATCATTATCTTTGCGTCCCCAGATTTTGATTTTTCACTATGGCATTGACTGTGAATTGGCCATGTTTGTTCTATATAACAGTGAAAAATGAATATTATATATCCCTATAATTTTTATTATTTAATATTATATTCTTAATTTGTATATATTATTAATAAATTTATTCAAATTTATAGTAATTTAAAAGTTGAAAATTATCTGTCAAAAAAAAAGTTGAAAATTATCCTTTACTTATATTAAATTTTATTTTTAACTATAAAGTTTTTTTTTTATAAAAATAGGTTAAATGGACCAATTATTTTATAAATAGCTGAATTCTTCTTATTTGTAAAATAATTCACCAATATGTTAGTCGGTGAAAGCAGTGTTGTAAAAATCGGTTCTAGGCGGCACCTCCGCTAGGCGGGAGTAAAACGCCCCGATTCGGTGTGGGCGGAAAATCAGGCATTTTTCTAAAAATTCGGTCAAAATCGGTATTAGGCGGCCTAGGCGATTAAAATCAGAATTAGACGTTTTTTGTAAAAATCAGTCAAAATCAATATTAAATGGTCAAAATCGGTATTAGACGGTATAAATCGGTCAAAATCGGTATTAGACGGTATAAATCGGTCAAAATCAATTTTTTTAATTTTTATACGTATATCTATATATTATATTTAATTATTAATATTGAAATTATTATTTATAATATTAACAATGATTTTCTATGATTAATATATGTGTAAGTAATTTAAAAAAAATTATATTTTATAGTTAATATAATTATAAAAATTAAAAATAATATTTAAATATATCCGATCAATCCCCGATTTATCGATTAATCGCTAGATGGTACCCTAACCGCCGTGACATGCCTGGTTATTTTTAGAACCTTCTTACTTCAAATTAAGCATTTTATTGTAGCTAGTGATTTCAATCATATTAGTAAATTGGAAAATAATTCGACAAAAACGAATCACGAAAATGCTACTATATATATAATGAGTATATAGTGAAAGGGAGCAAAGACAAAACGAAGGTCAATATATTCTAACAGAAGTTAGTAACTAGCTAATCCCGATAGAATTTGAAAATTCACAAAGGGAGATGGACGTTGTACTGTAGGGACATGATTCACATGCCACACTGCTTTTTGGGACCGGGAACCGGATTATTGCTCCTTGTTTAAATTTAATAAATAGAAGGAAAAAATAAAAATATTCATTATGGGCTTTTATATAATATTTTTTTATTTGAATTTAAAATAATTTGATAATATATCAAATCGAATTTATCGAGTTTGAATATATTCAACTCAAATATTTATTAAATAATTCAATTTTTTTATATTTTTATTAATTAACAAATTAATTTTTTTGTTACCGATATCGAAATTGAATAATTTATTAACAAAACAATCTACATTTGATAACGTCATCGAATATATTTTCTTATCTAAATTCGAGTTATATACCCTATTAAATGGAACTTATAAGTTCGGATTTAGTCCAATTCGAACTAAGTCTAACTCAAACAAATTTATAGAACAATTTGGTTGCGTCTTCATTTACAGCCTGCAATCTGCAGATTTACAATTGTGAAAATAACACATGAAATTCCTGTACCAGCAGAGAATAAAATCCAAAATGTGAATAAAGAAAATCCAATAATTAAGTAGAAATACTCTCAGCAAAGAATTTTTTTTTATTAAATAAAAAATGAAATTAAGAAAAAATAATGGAGGAGGCTTATCACTCGATGATAGTTCCTAAATAGGCGATTTTGATTAATAGTCGTAGAGTTGAATATAATTTCCTATTTGCACATTTATATATACTATATTATTAAAACCGGAAGATTAAAAATTTGGTTGTCGGTCGTTGGTCGGTATTTGGGTCAGATGGTTATCATCGAGTCTAATTTTTAAACACTAATCTCTTAACTAAAATACATCTCACATTAATCTCCTAACTAAAACATATCTCTAAACAAAACACACAAATATTATCCTATTAAAATACAAATAAAGTATATATGAAAAATTATATAAAATATATGCATATAACATTAAATAAAAATAAAATTATTATTATTATTATAAAAATAAAAATATATTCAAATTATATAAATAAAATATTAAAATAATTAGATCCGTGCATCGCACGGGATATAAGCTAGTAAACAAATTTACTAGTAATATGTATTTATATTATTAATTATCTGTCAAATTGCCCTCAAGCCTCTCATAGAAACTAGTGATATTCGAATTATAAATACATATTGTACATTATTATATTTAAATAAATATATACTCATTAATACGAAATTTTATTTTAAGTTAATTTCGTTGGAGCAAGACTCAAATTATCAATATATATATATATATATAGGAGAAGACGTAGAAGGTTAGGTGGCGCTCCCAAATCGTACCAATATATTTTTCTAATTTTCTCGAATTTTTAAATCAGTAAATATTTAAAACTATAAAAAAAACTAAATTACGTTATATTCTCCTAAACTTTCTCCTCAAGTCAAGTAAATTATTATTATACATAAGATAAGTTTTAAAATTTTAGAAAAAATATTATTATACATAAGGTAATTAAAAATTTTAGAAAAGACATTAAATTATTAAAAATCGAAATTATTTTGATTTTTCAAAAAGACAGTTGTTATAATAAAAAAGTTAATTTTATTCTTTTACCTAAATTTAAAAATAAATCACAACAAATTTATCACATACCTATTTATATTCAAAGCCTAATACCTTATGAATTACACTCTCTTGAATGTTTTGAATAACAATAGAGACGACTGGATGATAAGAGTGAGAAAATGCACGATGTGGTGTTAGAGACCTCTCCCTCGAGGGTGCTTGCGGTACTTCGTGTTCTTGCCATGTTTGTTATTCATTTCCCCACAGACAGCGCCAAATATTACGGATTAAAAACTAGGTGTATTTAATATGTAATTAATGCTAGGATTTGAGAGAGTTTCGAGCTTTAATGGCTGCACTAACGTTTCATGACTATCTCGTGTCCTCGTTAACTGCCTACGTATCTCAGTGGATGTGAGAATCAAGCCAATAACGAGTTGAGGGGTTACACCCTTTATATAGGCGCACGAGGGCCTTGAAATCAGATTAGAATTAGGAGACTTGGTTGTTGAAACCTTCTAGGATGAGGGCCTTCAAAAGGCTTATTGGGCATTTACTGAGCCTTTATTAATTAATTACAAAATTAATTAATAAAAAGGCTTAATGGACCTATGGCTTCAACAGAGTTTATGGGCTGGACTTACAAATCCAATTGATCTTAGGATTTATTTTCCTAGTTTGTTTCAAGGGCCCAAGCCTTTGTACCATATTATGTTTAATAAATGAAATACTAAATGCTATATTTATTATTTACACAAGACTATTTTTACCCATATCAATCAATATAATTAAGTAATGTTAGAGCAGGTCTTATACTAACTGAAAAATTATTACTCGTATCATTAGTTATCTTCTTTTCTTCTCCCCCTGAAACACCGTCTTTTTTATATTCCTTGCTATATGTGTGAGAATCGCTTTAATCATATGTCTCCATTCATGAAATATGCCTGTATAGTGGGAAATGAATAATGCTTTTACCTTTAAACGATAATAAGCCTTTTATATAATCTTTACATGTACACCATCCTTTTAGGATATGATCTAGAATTCCTTTCTTTCGGAAGTCTGTGATTTGCCACAATTTCAAATATCTTCGATCCCAACCTGCCATGTGATATATAGTACTACTATATGTACTAGGCAGCTACTTGTTCTTGAGCAGTAAAATCAAATTAACTAAAAAATATACAATATATATATATATATATATATATATATATATATATAAATTCGAATGGAACCAGTTAATTATAAAACTGACTAATTATAATTTTTAATTGACTTTAAATTTATATCATGTTTAGGGTTCTTTTTAAAATAAGAATAAGTTATTGATTTCAAAAAAAATTTATGCATATTTTCATAATTTTTTAAAGATAAATATTTATTTTAGTAATTTAAGACCAAATCTTATTTATTTTTTTAAAAAAACAAGGTACTTATTTTCTCAACGAGTAAACAAGGATTCGCCCAATCTCAATGAGTAAGCAAGAATTTGCCCAATCTCAATGAGAAAATAAGGCTTCCCCCAATTTTTGGAAATTTAATAACAATTACGGCTCAAGATAATTTTTATAAATTTATGAAATGGAGTCCGAGTGAAAGAGATAATAGAGAGAAAATCTGTATTATTTCATTCAAATCAGATCCAGCACATCCAAAATTTGTTTTTATATACTACAAAACAACTAATTAAACATATATTTTTAGTCTATTAATATAATACCCTTAAAACTATAATTAAAAAGTTACTATATGAGCGATATTAGAGATTCGTTTTACCTCTATGTATGTGATATACAGTACTGTTTAGAGATTAGAGATTCGTTTTAGCTCTGTGTATCACGTACTCTCCTTTCTCTCTCTTTCTATATATACAACAGTTCTATGTATTATACAACCACATAACCCAAACAAAACAAAAACAAACTATCAAGCTGCAGCTACGTACTTGGTCTCATAAATATTAGCTACCTACTTGAAAATGGCGCAAAGCAAGCCGGAGCTTAAGAAAATAGCGACAGAAGGGTTTGCCATGTTGGATGAATATTTCCACAAGCATCAGCGTGTTAATAAGGTATCTGCAGTACATTCTTACCGAGCTGCGCAGCTGTATGGTGGCACTTTGATTTCTGAGGATCGCAAGTCCACCAAGAAACCCCTCATGCGTTTTGCCAAAGTTTTATAACTAACTACTATGTATTATTCTTACTATATATAATATATATAGCTAGTATACGTACACTAAATAAAGTGTGTTTATGTGTATGTTGTGCTTGCTTCTAAAATAAGATTGTGTAGCTTCCTTTATGGCCTTATATATATAATGGCACTGGTACTAGTGTTCTACTGTTTATACATGTACTGTGGATTGTGGAACACAATTAAGGTTGTTATATATCTATATATACTGTATACTATATTATTAAAACCGAAAGATTAAAAGTTTTGGTCGTCGGTTGGTTTGATACTGGGTGAACCATAAAAAAGATCTCGACCGTCCAATTTTAAGTGAACCACAGAAACAATCTTAACCGTTGAATTTTAATAAAATCTAATTTTAAAAGAATATAATCATACATACAACTCTAACATAAGTAGTCCTCCTTTTATACAACTCAATCACCAAAAGATAATATTATATATTATATTTAAATTATATTATATATTTTTTATTTTACGAATCATACTTATCCTATAATTTTTATTTAATATATCATTAAAGTTTATCCTATAATTTTAATTTAATATATAATTAATATAATAAAAAATTTAAATTATATATTTAAATCATATAAAAAAATTAATATATAATTTATTAATCTCACCCGTGCAACAAGCTAGTATAATATAAACATTGTCATTGCTTATCTCTGTACGACTATATGACTACGGATATCTACGGCATATATGCGTACTTTTACGATAAATAATTAAATAGGTCCAATTTTTTTAAAAAATAATCCAAATTAACAAATACGAAATAAACAAAATTTCCAATCATGCCTAATAATAATTAGAAGTCCAAACTTTTTAGTGAATTGTAATAAGAGTAACTCTCCATCACACGAAAACAAGGTTGATTTATATAAAAATATAAATCTATGTACGTATCGGGTTTATATTTAATATCAATAAATGAAATTATCTATATTGATTATTTAAAATATAATAAAATAATAATTGCCTACAATGTAAGGAGTTAAAAAAATGTTTATTAATTAAGTGAATAAGAAGACAGAATATGTGAGAGAAGAATAGGCAGGGAAGGAGAAAATAGCAGGGACGACAAACAGTACTGTATCTTTTTCATCTCTCCCCTGTTGTTTTGTAAGGAACAAATACAAGAAAATAAAAATAAATTTTCAAAATTAGGAATAGAATTTCTCTCACCTGAATTGTATACATTTATTTTATTATTGTATTATTATCGAATAATCAAAAATCATTTACTAAATTAAATCTTGTTTTACAAACTTGTGAAAGTTACTACTCTTATTATTTGATTAATAAATTTCAAACGTTACTTGTATTATCCTACAGTGTGAAGTATTATTTGGTTTGTAATCATGTATTCAATGTAAACTATAATTAACTATAATTAATACTTTACTAGCTTATATTGTCGAATTATTTTAATATTTTTTTTATATAATTTGAATATATTTTTAATTTTATAATAATAATTTAATTTTTATTTAATGTTATATATATATATATTTTATATAATTTTTCATATACTATATCTATATTTTAATAAAATAATGTTTGTGTTTTTCGTTTACAGATGTATTTTATTTAAGAGATTAATGTGAGATATATTTTAGTTAAAAGATTAGTATTTAAAAATTAGTCTCAATAATAACTATCTTGCTCAAATACCGACCAGAGAATGACTCACTACCAAATTTTTAATTTTTGGGCATTAATAATATGGGTCAGGCTCAAATGAGAACTAGTATGTTGTACTTCCATAACACGTGTTCTGTAAATATTTTTTCACTATTTTTTTCTTCAAATGCATAATTTAGTCTTCTTGTGTTTTTATTTATAGAACACATGTGTTATTAATGAAAAATGTGATATTTTTAACGAAATGAGAAGTGTAGTACTAGTATGTTCTGTAAATCATATATGTGTGTTTTGTAAATATTTTTCATCATTTTTTTTAAGAATTCAAAAAAAAATCTTATATAATTGCATTTATATTTACGGAACACATATATTTTAAACAAAAAGTATAATAATTTTTACAAAATAAAAAGCGTTTTTTAAAATTCCTCAATGAAATAGTTCTTTATAGAGCTCAACTTATAGAGTAGTATAGATGGGAATATGATCAACGGTTGTTTGGGCCTGTGGTTGGGGGTAAATAAAATAAAGATTTACAGATAGAAAATCAGAGAGGGAAGAAAAAAGGAAGATGAGGTTCGGGAAAGCTTTGAAGGAGTTTGGCAACAAGGTATATATAGGCCCCTTTTTGAAATTATTATAGTACTAACCTCTATTCGGTTTTTTAATTGTTAATTTCAGATAGGGAAAGGAGAGGCAAAGAAAAGGCCTTCCTAGAAAAAACGTCTCGATACAAACTATCGGATGCCCTTATAAGTATTGGGCCCTGTGCTGCTATGCTCACCGTGGCGTTCAACCCTCGTATGCTTCCTGTTAAGAAGAAAGACTAGTTGTGTTGTGTTGGTGATTACAATTATATGGGGAAAATTTTAACCTATTCATATTTTGTAATAGCTACTAAGTTTCTTGGTTGTTGTGACTTGTGACCTATCTATCTTATTACAACTTGCCACTTTCCTGTTTTATTATCGATATATAAATTCTTATATGCTGTAGCAAACAAGATGCATGATGATAATAATGATGTTGATTGGCTTGAGAATTAAGAGCCTGTCCTCAAATTGAGACATTGAATATAAAACTGAAGCAATCCAAACATGTCTGTCAGTGTAAGATGTACAACTTAGTAACTTGCCCATATCCCAGGCAGTAAATAGGCAGTAAACAGAGCACATCCAATATTCCATCTCTTGATTTCTTCAAACTTGTTTACACACCATAACGCACTTCCTCAGTGCTATTATAACTAAAATATTACTACTGTATATAATCTTTGTCCGTTTGTCCCTGTTGTGGGTGAATTCTGTGTCCTTCATTCTGTGTTCCAGTAATAACTAAAATATTACTATTGTATATAATCTTTCTCCTCCTCCTCCAGAAACACATTAGGGCGTGCCTCAGCCCTCTCTCAACACTCAGGCCGCGCCTCCACCCCTCTCAACACTCAGGCCGCGCCTCCACCCCTTGTTAACACTCAGGCCACGCCTCCACCTCCCCCCACTGTTCAGGGCGCCCCCAGCCTCCTCCTGTCATCCTGAGCACACCTCAACCCTTTGTCATCAATCTAGTCACACCAGCTTCTAACTCTGGTAACAATAATCAGGCCGTGCCCCTACCTCAGGGCGCGCCCTTAGTCAATGCCTCCCAGGTTAGTCCCTTATCTCAGCTTTCGGGAATGCAAAATATTCCAGGTGTGGGTAACATGAATGTCGATGAATTGAAGAAGCTTCTCACCCTCCTTGATGGAGGAAGTTCACAACTCTGGTACATGCCCCTTCTCCCTTCTTTCAAGCGGTAAGGAAAGCTCCGCTTCCACAGGATTATCGAAGTACTACTGATCTCCGCTATCATGGGAACTCCGATCCAGTTGAATATTTGGAAAAATTCAATACTGACATAGATGTCTATCAGGTGCCTGACTTGGCTAGATGTAGGTTCTTGGCTGCTACACTGATGGACATCGCTTAAGTATGGTTTAAGAAGTTGGGAACAGGTATGATCACGTCATGGGATCAAATGCAGCTTTTCTTCCTAACACAATTCCAAGCTGCAGTAAAATATGCTCATATGGTCACAACTCTAGCTAATGTCAAACAAAGGGACAGTGAATCCCTCCAAGCGTACTTCAAAAGATTCAACTCTGATGTCATAGGGGTTGGAGGGGAAACAGATGATACCTTGAAGAGTTTTCTCATTACAGGTTTGAAGGTTGGAACATATTTTTGGGAGCATTTGCAGGGGAATGAACCATCAACTTTGGCCTCCCTTTATGCTGAGGCAGAGCCCTTCAAAAGAATCGAGCAATCCTTGGAAGACAATACTCAATCAGGGTCGAAATCTAAAGCCAAGAAAAAGGACAGAACTCTACCATTTGACTATAGGGGGAAGCCCAAAAGCCCGAACATGGTAAATATGACAAACGACAAAAGGAACTGGAGTCCTCCAACTTCCTACGAGAGCATGAGAGATGAGTATATTCCTCTAGTTGCCGGGGTAAAATATATCTATGAATTCAATAAAACAAGGGTTTGTTCAAGAGGCCTCTTCCCCCATCAGCTTGGCAAAATAAAGATTAGAAGAAATATTGCGAGTATCATAAATCTACTGGGCACGACACTCATGAGTGTCGAAAACTGAAAGACGAAATTGAAGTATTAATTAAAGAAGGGCACCTCACTGAATGGGTAAAGAAGTACAAAGTTGATCATCCTGCCCCAAGAAGGGACAATAGATCCGGCCTAGGAGCCGACCTCAGATCCCACCTTTGTGAGAGCCAATAACATACACACCATTTTTGGGGGACATCATATTGCGGGGATGGTAGGAAGGCAATGGAAAGATACGCAAAGGAGACCAAGTACCGACCTCCTACTAATGTTAATAGTTTATCTGCAAGGCCTACAAAGCTTTTCAAGGGAGAGTCCACAGACATTATTTTCACCGAGGAAGATGTCAAGTGGGTACATCACCCACATAATGATGCCTTGACAGTAGCAATAAAGATTGGAACGGTGAATGTTCTTCAGATTTTTGTAGACAATGAAATCTCAACAAACATCCTATATTAAAACACATACCAGAAAATGGAGCTCCTTGACAAATACATGATTGTTGAAAGTATCTTCCTATATGGTTTCGGAGGGGAGACCATCCCCATTAAGGGGACCATCCGCCTCCCTGTTACCCTCAGAGAGGGGGAATTATCATCAACCCAGAGCATTGATTTCTTGATAATGGACCAGGAGTCAGCTCATAACGCCTTAATTGGGAGGTCACTTTTGAAAGAGATAAGAGTCATCACTTCTATCTACCACTTGTCCATGAAATTTCTCACGCCCTCCGGGATATGATATGTCAAGGGGTGTCAATTTGATTAAAGGGAATGCTATAACAAGTCAGTAAAGGTGTTTGAGAAGACAAGAGGTGTAAAACAACCACATTCAAACAACATGGTGGAAAGCCAATGAGAAGCTGTAGTGAATGTTTTGCATACGGTAGAATTCTCACAGGAAGAAGACCATGAAGAAGAAATTTTATGTATTGAGGACAAGCCCTATCCTCAAATTTTGATGTTGAAGGCATTTCCTCAAGAGGAGTTCGTGAAAGGAATTGTGGAAGACGTAAGTGACGAAGAAATTGAAGAACAAGACTTGGCTAGAAAGAGGAAGGGTAAAGCAGTTATTCCTGAGTCTCTCCCCATTATTGAGTTGGAAGAAAATTTCAGTCAACCACCCGAAACCATGAGGGCGCGCCCGCTTCTCCTACCAGGAAAGAAGATGATTTTGATTTTGACTTGGACCCCCGAATGCCTCTCGCAATAGAAAAAATGGGGCCAGGAGAAGACACACTTTCTATTCCCATAGATCTGGAGGATCTTACGAAAGTCCTGAAAATTGGCTCGCTCCTGGAACCGGCCTTACGAGAAGAATTGGTCAAGTTCCTCAAATCCAACTTGGATGTGTTCGCATGGAGTCATGCTGATATGGTAGGAACCTAAAGTAATGTGTCATCTCCTTAATATTGATTCAAAGAAGAAAGGGATGAGGCAGAAGCGCCACCCTATTAGTGGGGAAAGAGCTCAAGCATTGCAAAAAGAGGTGGATAGGCTCTTAGACGCTGGTCTTATTAAAGAATCTTTCTTTCTGGAATGGTTGACGAACCCCGTCTTAGTGAAGAAGCCCAATGAGAAGTGGATGATATGTATCGACTTCACGGATTTGAACAAGGCTTGCCCTAAAGAGTGCTTTTCTCTTCCAAGAATTGATTAGCTAGTAGATGCCACGGCTAGTCATGCTCTTCTCAGTTTCATGGATGCATACTCGGGGTACAATCAAATTCTAATATATGAGCAGAATCAAGAACACACCTCATTCATCACAGACAGAGGATTATATTGTTACATTGACATGCCCTTTGGCCTGATCAATGCTGGGGAAACTTATCAAAGGTTAGTAAACATGATGTTCAAATATCAAATTGGAAAGACAATGGAGGTATATGCGGATGACATGTTTGTAAAATCCAAGGAGGCCAATGACCGTATAAGGCATTTGGGGGAAATGTTCAACATTCTAAGGAAATACATAATGAAGCTTAATCCTCAAAAGTGTGTTTTTGGGGTAGAGTCAGGAAAATTACTTGGGTTCATAGTCAATCATAGGGGAATTGAAGCATACCCTGCTAA
The DNA here is from genome assembly GCA_028671895.1 of Oenanthe sinensis. Taxonomy (NCBI): domain Eukaryota; kingdom Viridiplantae; phylum Streptophyta; class Magnoliopsida; order Apiales; family Apiaceae; genus Oenanthe; species Oenanthe sinensis. The sequence goes on along the minus strand of CM053811.1, from coordinate 48,357,120 downwards.
GATTCAAGCTCTTCTTGACATGAAGTCACCAACAACCGTGAAGCAAGTTAAAAATCTCACTGGGAGGATAGCCACTCTCAATAGGGTTGTGTCAAAGTCATCAGACAAATGCAAAGAGTCTTTTAAGCTATCAAGGGGGTAGCCAAAAACTTTATGTGGACTCTAGAGTGTGAAGAAGCTTTCCAGAAGATAAAAGAACATTTGGGTAAGCCTCCTCTACTAGCCAAGCCGTCTAAAGGGGAAACATTAATTTTGTACTTGGCAGTTTCAGAATATTCAGTTAGCGCCGTCTTGGTGAAGGAAGAGGTCGACTTACAATCACCCGTCTACTATGTGAGTAAATGGCTTCTAGATGCTGAGACAAGGTATTCCAACTTGGAAAAGTTTGTTTATCCCCTGATTTTAGCGGTAAGGAAGTTAAGGCCTTACTTCCAAGCACACAAAATTAAGGTAAGGAGACCTATCCACTCAAACAAGTCATGCATCGGCCATAGATATCAGGAAAAATGTTGAAGTGGGTAGTTGAATTAGGGCAATTTGACATCAAGTACAAGCCGATGAATGCTATCAAAGGGCAAACCCTAGCAGATTTCATCTTAGAGTTCCCTCTAGACTTTAAAAATTATGAATGGGCCTTGGATCCGGTAGAAGCAGAACACACCTCTCTAAGGAGAGAGATTAAGATTCCTGAGCTATGGTGGACTTTACATGTAGATGGAGCGGTGAATAACGAGGGATCCGAAGCCGACATAGTCTTTATTAACCCTGAAGGGCATCATCTTATGAGTGCGATTCACTTTGCCTTCTGAGATACAAATAATAATGTAGAGTATAAAGCTTTCATTGCTGGGATGAGGTTTGCCCTAGAAATGAAAATAACTCACTTAATTGCCCAAAGTAATTTTATGTTGGTAGTATATAAAGTGAATGGGGGTACCAGGCGAGAGATCCCAGGACAGAGATGTATCTTGAGTGTGCCAAGCGCTTGATAAAGAAATTTACAGAGGTTTGCATAGAGCAAGTGCCTAGAGATCAAAACTTTAGAGCTGATGCCTTGGCCAAGTTAGGATTACAAAAAGATGCTATAATGTTAGGAGTCATTTTTTTGGAAATTAAGGAGAAGCCGAGTGTCCCAGATGTAGATATTACAGTGATTGATGAAGAAGTTCAGGAGAAAGTCACATGAAAAACACCCATTTAGGATTTTTTGAAAGAAGGGAAGCTTCCCGAAGATAAGGGAGAAGCCATGAGGCTTCATTACAAAGCAGCCATGTATGTGGAGTATGATAGAGTTTTATATAGAAGAGAATTCAACCAACCTCTACTCAAGTGTATAGACGGAGATGAATGTACTTATATCATGAGGGAAGTGCATGAAGGCATCTGTGGCAACCACTCGGGGGTAATTCTTTAGCTATGAAAATTCTCAAGGAGGGGTATTATTGGCCTACTATGAAGAAGGATGCTTATGAATTTGCTAGGGCATGTGACAAATGCCAGAGATACGCAAACTACATCGCTAGTCCGGTAGCTTCTCTCACCTCTATGATAAACCCATGACCATTCACCATGTGGGGGATCGAATTGATAGGAGAATTGCCCAATGGCAAGGGAGGAGTCAAATATGCGGTAGTAGCTGTTGATTATTTCACGAAGTGGGCAGAAGCTGCTCCTCTTGTAACCATAACAACCAAGAAAATAACAGACTTCGTGTTCAACGCCATTGTTTGCAGGTTTGGTATCCTATACAAGTCGGTCTCGGATAATGGGAGGCATTTTAACAGGAATAATAATTTTGTGTTCAACGACATTGTTTTCAAGTTTGGGATTCCTTACAAATTGATCTCTGACAATGGGAAGCAATTCGACAGCAAGGAGCTTAGAAGTTTATGTGAGAACCTGGCCATAAAGAAAGACTTTGCAGTAGTGTACCATCCTCGGAGTAATGGGCAAACTGAAGCCATCAATAAAATCATCAAGCACACCCTGAAATCTAAACTAGAGGAAATCAATGGGAATTGGCCGGAGAAATTGCCTCAAGTATATCAAAATTTCAGGGTATGTTATTCGTGATGTGATGATATTTATTAGACAACATTCATACTCCAGGTATTATGGTCCTACAACACTACTCCTAAAACTACTACAGGGGAATCACCCTTTGTTTTGACATATGGGTGTGAAGTCATGGTCCCAGTTGAGATCGGAGCAGGATCATTCAGAAGAGATAATTTTCAGGTAAGAGGCATTATCTTAGATCTCAGTCCTGTTGGAGGATCTCAAGCCTTATCATTGTGGAATCACTTAATTTTTCAGGAAGAGGTCCAGGAGGTGAATCACAAGCTCTACCTAGATTTGCTAGGAGAAACGAGAGTCAATGCTCAGGTGAGGTTAGCGGCCTATCAGCAGAGGACTGCAATGTACTACAACTCAAAAGTTAAGGAAAGACCAATTCAGGTAGGTGACTTAGTGTTGAGGAAGGTAATGCCGCACACCAAGACAGCAAGCCATGAAGTGTTTGGAGCTAATTGGGAAGGGTCATACAAAATTAGAGCAATGTTGTGGGAATGAACTTACTATTTGGCTGATTTGGAGGGCAAACTCATTCCAAGGGCATGGAATGCGGAGCACTTGAAGAAGTATTATCAGTAGGGGCAAGCCCTATATGTTTTATGTTACATTTTTGAGAAAATTTCTGGTTTTCAGTAGTAACAGTAGAAGTAAAAATATTTCACTCTCACTCTAGGGGGTAATAGGTATATGGTACAACTATGTGGTTTTGAAAGTTTACGACTATGTGGTTTTGACTAGTGCAAATATATGCGTTGAGGTTTAAGTATTAATATCAGTATGATTTTACAGATTTTATTACAAGGATATATAATTTTTTTAACATGATAAGAAAGACGCGCCTCTTATGCTTCAAAGAGGGCACGCCCTCCGCGTAAAAGAATGGGTGAAATTTTGACCTGCATGAATATATCTGCTAAAGTTTTATTATTAATATAAGGGTATTACGAAAATTATATAACACATGAAGATGTCTCAAGAAACGGGGGATAACACGTCTCTTTTAGTTTATAGAGGGTGCACCCTCTCCTAATAAGATAGATGTGGCAAATACTATATGGGCGTAATCCAAAGCAAGGTAAATAATGATGCGGGGTGAAGTAGAATGAAATTTATAAATATCCATTATTCAATGGTGAGACGCGCCCTGTTGGGCAAAACATTCAAAAATAACTACCAAGTTAAATTTTTTTTACAACTTGCAGGGTTTTATAAAGGACCAGAAATTCATAGAAACTAGTTCATTCTTGGACATATGAATTAGTATTTTCATCAGTGGGAAGAGGGATGGATTGGAGAGGCGTGACCGACAAAGGCTGAGTGAGGGGAGGATTTTTGATTATTGTTAAAGATATGGGCACGCCCCCAGAAGTGCTCGCCAATGCTGCCAATTCATTCTCTCTAACTTCAAGTAACTCCACATTTTTCGCTGCAATGTTGTTAGGCTCAAGATTTTTGAACTCTGTCATCCATTTCACGGTATTAGGGCTAAAATGACTCCAATTATACTCAGGGTCCATGGCCAAGAAACCTGCAACATAATTTTGAAAACCTTGGTCGAATGCTCTATCTTCAGCCTTCTTCTTTTCATTAGCCCAGTTAGATTTTTCGGACTCCCATTTGGCCTTTTCAGTATCCCAATCTGCTTTCTCCTTCTCAAGGGCAACTATTTCCTGTTCCTTTGAGGAAAGAACAACAATGGCTTTAGTGAGTTGTTTCTCGAAGAATTTGAAATCATTGGTTAGGTTGATAATTTCTTTGTCCTTAGCCTTGAGCTACTTTTCAAACTCTGCTTTTGCTGCATTTAAGGCCTTGTCATTCTCCTTCTTCATGGAAGACAGACGCGCCTCAGCTTCTTGGAGAAGATGTCTGCGGGTCATAGTATGGAAATATAGTTCGCAGGCATCCTTCCCCATAACTTCATCGATCGCCTTACCTTTCCTATTTTTCCACTTGTGCACCTCCGAATCTTGGATAATAGACTCAGTCATTGGACCAAGAGTGAAAAGGACCAAGGACGCGCCAGAGTTAGGAGGATTGGCCTTATTCTTCTTCAAAGTAAGGGATGGCGCATCATCATGGGGAATGATTTTTTTCCTCGAGGCTTCAGTGGTTGAGAGTTTTTTGGGAGGATCCTTTAAAGCGAGTGTCTTCTTGGGGAAGGCGCAGAGTCTTTGGGCGTGTCCTTAGGTGGACTAGGAGCCCTCCTACGACCAAAAGCAACCGGGATTCCCTACATATCTGAAAGAAATGTATCAATAAAACATACTAGTACTAAATAAGCATGAAAATGTGAAGCAATATGGGTAAATGGTTGAAACAAATGTTAGCATGCATGAATAGGGGAGGTGGAAACAAAACAAGCAACAAAGTTCAAGATGGTAAGCTGAGGGTGCGTCCTGAATAGCGGGTTTCATCAACCAGTATAGTTTTCTTCTTTTATTTCTTGGTGGGTGGTCGTAAGAAGCCTTGGGTTCCCATCACCATAGGGAAGAAACCGGCTTCCTTGAGGTTATCCTCAGTAATTAATAATTTTAAGTCTTTTTCAGCCTTGGAGAGATTGAGAATAGTCTGGGTATGCTCAAGGGCGCGCCCTGTGAGCTCTATGAGGGGTATACCACTCCTAGGAATAAGGAAAAAAAGTTAATAATATGGAGGAAGAAAATAATCAATTAAAGAAGGGGAACGTTCTTCTCACTTTCTAGGTACTTTGTTGAACTTTACTTGCATCATCTCTGTGCCATAGACATAGAAGAACTCGTCCTTCCAATTTTTAACATTGCTAGTTTTTCCTTCATCAAAGCCCAACTTGTTGTGCCTATGTTGCACCACTAAAAAGAAATAGCCTATGTTACTGCTCGGGCGAAGAGTGAAAAAATAGTTGAATTCTTCCAAAGAAGGGGGGTCGAAGCCTTGTTGAAGATATAGGATGAATAGGCTTGCGGCGTACTTATAAGAATTGAGGGAAAGCTAAATGAGAGCAATTTCGTACTGTTGGAAAATTTCCTTGAAGAAGTCATGCATTGGCGTGCCCATTCCAGCCTCCAAGAGCTTTGGAGTTAGTACCACCCTTGGAATGCATAATCCAGGTACTTGATCAAATCTATGAGGACACATACCTTCAGTGGGCACGCCGAAGGTGCCTTCGATGTCATAGTAGTGAGTCAAACGGTTCACTTCTCCGAAAGTATTCTTTGAAGACATTCCAACACAAGCTAGTTTGCATTGGCGCTTCCTCATAACATCTTTCTCTTTAAGCGAAGATTCCTCATCGTATTCAGTCCAATCAATTTCTATCTCATGATCTTCCACCTCTCAATGTATAAAAGGTATTGGTGACTTCGGTGGAGAGACCGGAAAAACTTCATCTTCTGAGGACGCGCCAACCTCCTCTTCTTCACTCTGAGGAGACGACCCATCTTCATCATCTTTGTCATTCCCTTCGATAATATGTTACTTTTCAGGATTTTGAGGGGGATTTGTATCTTCATCGCCATCAGAAACAACTTGGTAGTTTGATCTTCTTTTCGAGAGTGAGGTTGGTTCTTCCTCATCAGACCAATCATCGATGGGTGTGACCACAACAGGGCGCGCCCCAGATTGAGAAATGCCTTCATCATTGTTGTTTGATTTTTTGAGATGCTTGGAAGACGCTTCGGAAATGTGTGGGATGCTTGGGCTGGAGAATTCGTCCTCAGTAATGGATAACTTTTCTGGATGTTGGCTAAGGCGTGCCATGAAACTGTGTACTTCTTACAAAGTTTTTGGTGATAAAGGCCTTGGGATTGGTGTAGGAGATGTCAAAACCCCGTATCTGGGGTTAAATTCGCGGAATAGATGAAAGGGGAAGTTGGACGCTCCTTCTCTGACCATCTGAAATGAAGACAAAAACATCAACACTTAGTGTGGCTTTGTGAAGGCGTGCCCTAGGGAAAATAGAGGTTCAAAAGGAGCGGTAGTATGATGTTTATAGAAATAAAAGACAAAGGGGGATGAAGAGTAAATAAATGGGTATTCAAATAGAGGCAATAATTATAAGGGCGCGTCCTAGAGGGGTCTATTAAATTCTAAAAGGGCGGGGTTGAGCTATGAGTATGTGCACGATATTGTAATCATTGTTTAAAGATAATGTTGGTTAGTACTGGTTGTGATACATAAATGGGCGTTTTGTTTTATGGACGCATCCTGGAGGGGTATATATACCTAAATTCTAGAAATAGTTGGGAGATATAATACAATGATAAAATAAGATCTATAAGTTATACATACACTTATACACATCAAGAACACGAAGCACACATGGTAACTCAAATGGTTTTTTACATTTTTAAGGAGATTTAGTGGATATAATTGCATAAGTGAAGATACATTGCGTAGCTACTAAAGAGACGAGTCTTTTGAGTCTAGGAAATCAAGATTTGTCTAGAGGAATCACCTGAAATAGCCAATTGAAGCTTCGGCTGACTTTGAAGCTTTTTTGAAAGAAAAAGAAGAGTGGTTTAGAGAGTATAGGGGGGGAGAGAGAGAATAATGAGTATATATAATGTTGACAAGACGTGGGTGACACGTGGCAGCATATGATTGGGCCTCGAAACGAGTATCGAGGAAAACTACATTGTATGCCCTGTCTAGTGTGTATGTAAAGTTGTACGAATAAGGAGATATATAGTGTTAAAGTGTCGATTGAAGTCTAGGAAGGCACATCTCAATTTTGAAGAAAATCAAAATCTTTGAGGACGATGACAGGGTAGGACTATGACTAGGTCACATGCCTGTGTTTTATTTACTTAGTTAGTAAGAGACCGCGTCCTGAGAATAATATTATGCTGAAGTGAAAGTCTCCTAAACATCTATGATACCTAGCAGACTTGGGGGGTAATTGTTATGGGTGAATTATGTGTCCTTCATTTATGGAAGGCTCGCCCTGTCTAGCTGTGAACAAAGGCGCGTCCTGCGTGATTGGCGGGGTAATTATGCACTTTACCAGCAGTGTGTTCCTTCATATTCCTCGGGATGCCCCCATAGGGGAGTTATGCTGTGTTGCTGACCTTATCCTGGAAGATCTTTTCCATGTACTTAGGCGGGTTGGCCTCGTCTGGGGGCTTAGGACGTAACCTACATTTACGATGGATCTAGTGCTGACCTTCAGTCAAGGTATCCAAGGAAATAGCTGTAGTGGACTGGCTAGAGCCTACGGTTTCTGGGTCAACGTCGGATCCATGAAGTCCTTGGGCCTTATATTGGGCTTTGACCTATCCGAAAAAGCCCAGATGTAGAGTCCTCTTTCAGGAAGATTCCTTTTGACAGTTACCTAATTTGATCCAAATTAGGGTTATGTTATCTTAACGGGTCTTTGTTTTGCCAAGAATTACGTGAGTTTGATCCTCTATTTTGCCTATAAATAGAGGTACGTAGGCACATTGTCGGAGGTCAGAATTATTAGAGCTCACAGCCGTCAGAGAACAAAAGCTCTAGTTATTCTGAAACCTAGCAATCTCAGTCACCAATCTCATACAAACCACCACGCTCCGGTGATATTCAGTCACGTTAGATTTTTTTCCGACAAAAAACCTCAATTTTTGTTAATTACCAGATTTCTCTATCAACCGTCCCAGTTTGGATCCTTGTTTTTTTTTGCATAGAACTTTTATTAGGTAATACTTTTCATTCTCCCTTCGAGTATACGTGTTTTTATTTTAGGTCAAAAATAGGTATATTTTTCCAAACGTTGCATATAAGTAGATCATTTCTGAAAATACGATTTTTGTATTCTCTTATCAATGTTACTATGTATTTATTATCTAAGTTGGACAGCCTAATAAGCGGGTAGATTTGTTTTTTGTTGAGTAATAAGTGGGTAGAGTTTCACTTACTCAATGTAGACATGGTCCTAACAGCTTCACTTGTTATAGCTAGGTATCTAGTTGCGAGGGTTTTCCCACATTGCTTGGTATATATATTTGATTGATCTATGCCTAGATATTTGTGGAGAATGAACATTGAGTTTGACAATGTTGTTATGCATAATATCCTCTTAATTGATTGAATTGCAAGTCAATAATTTCATGGTAGCTAGGGAACAGCTGTATTTGATTGATCTCAAGTCGGTCGTAATAGCTTTTATTATTTTGAAGACACTGCCAACCTCTTTCTGGATGGCCAGTGTGTCTCTGTCTGAATTATGTATTGGTAGCTGTGGGGTGGGGCCCACTGTGTCTACTAAACCGATGGGTAATAATAGCTGGTCAAGATATTATCTGTACAGGAAGGTGAACTGCGTCCTATGAGACAAAAAAAGAGCGAAGGAGAAATTTTTGACATTTTTTCTCGGAAGAAGCCAATTGAGTTGGAAAAGTTGTATCCGCTACTTTTGCTTCCTTTTATCCTTTCCTCCTGCACAAGTTGCACACACTTTAAAAGAGATTCTAGATTTTTTTTAATCCAAATTTGACTGCCTAAATTGTTAGATACAATTCTTCTGGACTATAAATAAGTGCACAGCTCCCCTCCTCTCTTCACTCCATCTATATACAGCTCTCTTTCTATGTATATCTATAAGAATATAACATAAATGACCATGGTATGCGCTTCTACCATACCTGGACTATGTAGCAGCTGGACTGACTAACTTTGATGCCGGGCTCCCACCTCCACTCCTATGGAATCTTTCCAATGCTGTTGTTTTTTGATAGATCTAAATTCGTGAACCCGAGTGCAGAGGTATAATATTTTCTCATATCCTTTCACATCATCTTTTATCGTTTCACCATTTCCTGATATGTAGCCTAAATAGAGATCACTTATGTCACTTGTAGTCATGGCACTAAAATTTCCCAAACAAGGATGTATGTTTCCTGTATCTGATTTTTTGTCAAGTTTAGAACTTGAATGGATGAGTAGCCACAAATCTGTGCAGAAATTATCCTTACAAATATCAAACTTATCTATTAATGTTGCGCAACAAGTTTTAAGAAAAACTCCTGTTTCCTCAGTTTTAGAGAGCTAGTTGCAATCGATGTGGAAAAGAATAATTTGAACAATATTCTTCCCCCTAAAGCCTAGACTAGAGAGCAAATTACCTTCTCCCGAGTATATTATACTCCAGTCTAATATTTTTATGCTAAATTTTTTACACAGATGTTGGACTACTCATCAATTCAAGTTCTAAACTCGACACAAATTTAAATATCAAGAAACACACTTCTATTCTTCTACTGATTTTAGTGTCATTATTACAAGCAAGACTGCGAGAGTAGTGATCACTATTTAAGCATCATTTTAGACAATGATGAAACGATTATAGATGATGCAAAAGGATGTGAGCAAAAAACCACCTCTAGACTCAGGTTTATGTTCACAATGGATCTATTAAATAACAACATCAATGGGAAGATTCTTGGTATGTTAAATTCGAATGTAGTGTATTATCATCTAGCTAGAAGGATCCTGTCAACTAATTGTATGGTCTATTCCACAAAGTCTTTCTCAGTTTCTTGAACCTCGCCTTGAGTGACTTATCAGGATAGTTAAGACCCCTAGAAACTAACTCAGACCCTCAATAATTTCTCCATTCTATGCTGACAACAATCGGCTCTGTAGCCAGCCTATCATGTTGCCATGCACTGGTTACAATGTAGCTAATTTTAATTCTAATTCTGATGATGAGTTCATGTGGTTTTATACTGGGATAGGACCTTGTCTCCTGGAATTTTTTTATTGGGATTTTGAACTTCTTTGCATCTCATCAATTTTTTGAGGTATTTCAAGTTCTACTTTGTCAAACAAGTCTTTGACAAGATGCAGTTGTTCATTACGGAGGAAATCCCCCAACTAACAGGTGAACTTTTCTACGTTCCTATTCAAAGACACACGCACATTATAAAATGTCATCTTAGTCTGGTTAATACCTTTTCTCCTCTTGTTATCATAATGTTTTAAGCATATCAGTGAATTTTTTGAATATGTAAAATATGTGTTGGCATTATCCACATATTTTAATTAAACAGATTCGGGGTCTTCATAAAGCGGTATCCCTGGAGGAAAAGTATTCATATGTTTCTTTCGACTGGACTTAGGTTTTTCGGTAGCCTTAACGAAAATGCATGTTGTAATATCCTGCATCATCTATATAGAACCTTAGAAATGGTATTTGCAGCTGTATATATGTAGTGATTGCCAAATTGTTCATATGTTCAGTTTCCACTTGGTATTGTCATGGTTGTGTTGTTCTGTTTGATATTTGGTTATTGTTTGTCATCTTGGAAGTAGTATTGCTTAATATTATTTTTCTCGAATCTTCTAATATCATAAGAGATGAAGTTCAGAAAGTGATGTCCGATTCCGGAAAGATTTAAAAATCGGACCATTAAAATTGTTAACCCCAAGAATAAATATGCAAGGCTAGTAATATTACAAACCCCAAAAAGATGTTAACATCAAAGCTGGTCCAGGAGATTTTAATCACACGGAAATGCTACTTCACGTAAGTCGCAACTTTACTAGCACGATTTATTAGTTGCCTAAACGATGTGCAAAGAAGGAAACATGTGTAAAATAATTACTTCTACGTAAGCTTTTATCATTTGTCATGTCTTCTGATCTTTATATATTACTCAGAGGTTAACATCTTCTTATAGTGCAATCTTATGACCCTGTTGAAGATTGCTTCTTAAACTATTTTCTGCATAATAGCAAAGGGATTCAGGATTGTAAAGCATTTCATAAACATGTAGAACAAGATCCCAGACGTAGCCCACGGGGAATATCTGATTGTCAAACTTTGGTGGCATCTCGTTAAACTCCTCCACAGACATTGACCAATCTGCATGCTGGACTCTTAGGTCGACCAACTAATAATGTTGTATTGCCAGAAACTGATCAACAATTTCTATTACGAGGATCTCAACTAAGACAAAAGAACGCCCTTAGTGATCCAGGTGTGGCACATCACCAGCCCCCTTCACTGTTATGGGGTCAGTTTCTTCATATATTTCCTGCCATCTTCCTGATTTTTTCGGTTGTATAGTTGATTATAGAGTTGTAACTTAAAATGGGGTTGCTGCTTTTACTGACCGTCCATAAGATATTGAAAATTCTCCCAGTATTGACAGATTGACTTATGCCTCAAATATTGCCAAATCTTCTTGATGTATAGATTTCAATGCGTTGAACTGTAGTTTCACTTGGTTTAGGTACTTAAAAAATCTGCTTGAATCTTCTTTTCTACCTTTTTATCTCTAAGGCTACACCCTGGAGTTCTATCAATAAGATCTCGATTATCTAAAAACAATCAGACCATTGTCCTTCTATGCATGTTACTCGAACTATGAAAGAAAAAAATTACTGAATGGACATGAAGCTGCTAGAAATTGGTAAAATGGTAGTGATCGAATTAACTAGTGTGATTTGTTGTAGAGGGTACTATTTACTAGTCAGTATCGGCTTTAGAAGTCGAGGGTATTTGAGCTACACATTTTATTTCTAGATTTCTCTTCTACACAAGATATGTATACCTACATTTCAAATGTACATTTTTTTAAGTTTATACAAATTAATATGTAAATCATTATTATCTTCAGAAAATCCATTTCCATGAGGATGCAGAAGTCTTCAGCTTTCTTTATCCTCCGGGGCTACTGATGCTAATACCATTAAGAATATATTATTCGTTTTAAATAAATTTAAGATGGCACCAATAGATTACCAGAAGAAAGAAATCAGTAGAGGTTAATGTATGTAAGAAATTTGTTATGTATGTGTGTGATGGAGCTAAGATAAGAGTTCAGCTTGTATGAGGTTTCCTCCTCAGCTGAGCAGCCTCTACTTCAATCCTAAATGCTATCTTGTCAAAGACTTGTTCATGGAAGTAAAAGTAAGCATATCTCAAGGACTTGACAAAGCGTAGAGAACTGTAGAATCAAGAGCTCGATATCTGCACAAGTCTGCAGGACTGCAATAAATGTAACTATGGAAGTAATCAAATGTATCGTCTCCCTGCGTACATGCAGTATTTTATCTTAAAAAGTTGGTTTTTCTCTAAATAATAGAAATCCTTTATGGAACTATGGAATGATGCAGTGTATTTTTAAAGGTACAACAAATTAAATCCTTGGTTCTTCAATTGGATAGAAATTGGGACTTGAAGGTTTCCAAAGACAATCCTTTGTCGATGTACTCAATATTAGAAGGGTTGAATGGCCCTTTGATTCTGTCTATTGACTTGATCTTAGCCCTTGCTGGAAGTATACTTCTTGATGAATCTGGACTTGTACTGTGACTCAAGCTTGATGAAAATCCCTGATAAATACAGTATAGAGCCATATACAGTGTCATAAATTTAAAAACAATTTTTAGGTGCATATAACCATTTAAATTTTATCGACAACCTAAAAAAAATTAGATCAGGGACATTGGTTATTGAGTACTCGAGATAAAATCAGTTCCGAAAAATAGGAAGATATGCAGAGGACCAATGCTATTGGCAGCTTCAAACCTTGAAGATGAGAATTTCAACATCCTGCTCATCCACCTCTGCTTTTACGAGAAGTGCTACTTCCTTCACACTCTCACTGTAATATTCCAGCATTGCTATATCATCATTGTTCCCATATTCCTCTCCATCTTCCTCTTCATCATCGTATCGAATTCTCCGTCTGGCATGGACAACAATGCAGGAAGTGTGTCGAATGTTGCCTGGTTTTGAATTGTACAGACCAAACGACGAAATGCAAGTAGATTTGCAACTTAAATTAGTAGCAACATTATTGCATGAGACTGAAGGCAAGGAAAAATATGAAGATGAGTTGATGCTGCTCCCTCTATCTATGCCCTTCAACATAGGTACCAAGTGAACAACTGAACACTGCATAGATAAGGTTTCCATAATTGTGCCTACACACATTCAATTCATGACCACTCATTTATTTTGTTTGTTTATTAGTTCAATTTTCTGGATAGTGCAGATTAAAACATTTATATCATGAAATCCATGAAAAATGTCAACTTCCTTTTTATTTTTCTCCAGGCTGTAACACCTTAGAAAATCAAGATCATATGAAAAAAATTAAGAACGAGTTAAGACAAAAATAATTTTTATATAAAAATATTATAATATATTTAATTAATATTTAACTATTTACATATGTGAAATTGATTATAAATAAGGATTTTCGTCCTTCCAAACTATTGATATATGTATTGTTTATAATTTTTTTCTACGAATAGGATTAATATTAGATTTTTGACGTGAATTTAAGAAAGACGTCGCCTACCCGTGCTTTTGGAGAGTTTTTTTTCCCTAAAATTATCGACGAAAAAACAAAATAATTATAAATAAATTTGACTGCAGTAAAAAGGTACGGGAGTCCAGTATTTTTACTTTCCCTGTATACATACACACAGGTATGACCTATAGATACAAACAAAACTTGAAATAAACACAACACACCTACTCCTGTTACACTCAACTAACAAAATCAAACCACATATCTAACGTGTTCTTCCGTCCCACTACTTTACTTGTTCTCTCTCTAGATCTAATTCAATCAATTACTCAATTATACATACATACATACATTGTATGCATTATTATACCTTTTTTCTGATCGGAACTAATGTCGACGGAGCGATTGAATTCCGGCGGTTTTTACGTTCAGATGCAATCGGAAGCGTCGTCGTTTCGTCATATTGAGTCAACTCGGATGTTTGATGAGTTGCCTAATGCTACAATTGTTCAAGTGTCGCGTCCTGATGCTAGTGATATTTCGCCTATGCTCCTGTCTTACACTATTGACTTGTCTTACAAACAGGTATTTTATCTTTAATAGATTGAGAGAGATTTAAATTAGTTATTAGTTATTGTTATTATTTGTTTGTGATTAATGAATTCTATTGTTACTTTTATGCCAAGTGAAAGTAGAGAGTTATTAGAATCGAATACTTAAAATTGTTTTTTATATTTGAATTACTTAGAAATCAATAAGTTTGTCTAGACCAGAAGAACATTAGTATATTGAGTATTATATAGAGATTATAGATATTAGATTGCATAATTTAAGTTAGTTCAAGCTGAGCTTGGATAGCCCAAGTGGTAAGGATTTCTCTTCAGCCCTCGAGATTTGTTAGAACAGATACTCATTTATAATATAAGCCTAATTATTCAAAAAAAAAAAAGTTAGTTCAAGCTTGAAATATAATACAATTTATAAATCTCTATCTATATAATATATATATATATATATATATATATATATATATATTGCTAAATATATAATATATTTTTTTAGTATAGCCTATTAGCTAATAATAAGTAAGTATTTATTCTCAAATAATTCTCGGGTGAGGGAGAATCGAACTCAATACTTGGGATCAATACTTAGGATCAATAGACGATAAACCGTTACCACTTTTAAGATATAATATAACATATGATATTATTAAGTTCTCTTCGTAACACCTTAAGGTGAGTTGGTATCGAGTTCGGTCTTCTCCTACCCTAATATTCTAATATATTTAATATTATCGCATCGAAGATGGGCTGCTATTAATAAGTCCTCCTAGCACCTTAAGATACGTAAGCCCTTCTTGTAATACCTTGATTGTCTGATTTAGGTTTTAGGTGAGCTCATAACATTTCATGCTATCAAAACCAAGATCTGGAGTACCCACATACTCCCAATATTTCTCAAATAAATGTATGTTGACACAAGATTACACTACTCCTTTATATAACAAGTTCAAACACACTACCCCCGATATTTCTCAAATAAATGTATGTTGAAAGACCAGTTTAGATTTAGATTACTTTACTCCTTTAATCTATATATAATGAGAGGCTATTTAGTTATATGGTATACATTGCCAGAATGCCAGATCAAAGTGTAAAAGATATTTTAATTATGTTAACAGATAAACAAGTTTTCAAAATAATATTATTTTACCTTTTAATGATGATAATACTTTTAGTGTTAGGTTGGTAGTCACATTGGTTTTCTGAGGATGTGTTATATAGTACTGTGATTTTTTTGCTAAGTTATAGTATGGTCACATTAACACTATTTTTGGGATGTGTTTTTAGCTATAATTAATAATATAACTAAATTGTGCTACATTTTGTTTTTGTATTTGTTATTTAGTTCAAATGGCAATTAAAGAAGAAAGCTGCAGAAGTTTTTTATTTGCACTTTGCATTGAAGAAACGTGTGTTCATCCAGGAGATCCATGAGAAGCAAGAGCAGGTATGCTACAATGTTACTTTAGACCCTTCACTGCATAATCGTGGAAGGATTTGCTGCATTTGTAATTGTCTCACTGTGTTGCAAGGTTAAAGAATGGCTGCAAAACTTGGGAATTCGAGAACACACAGCAATTATGCATGATGAAAACGAACATGATGATGAAACTGTTCCTTTAAATCATGATGGAAGTGTTCGAAATCGGTGAGTGTTGATTAGATATAACTTTTCAGAATGTGGGAAATGAGTGTTACATCTCTCTCCATCATTGATATAGTTCTTACAGGTGCTTTCTTATTCAGAGATGTTCCTTCTAGAGCTGCTCTGCCAATTATTCGGCCAGAACTTGGAAGGCAGCACTCGATGTCAGACAGAGCAAGGGTAGCAATGCAAGGATACTTGAATCATTTTCTTGGAAACTTGGATATTGTTAATTCTAGAGAGGTATACTGGGCCACTGGGGTGTTCACCTAGGACATTTTTCTTAATACTATAAAGATATGAGGTTGCTTTGGATGTCTAACTACATATACTTTGCATTTGCTTGCATACTTCTTTGTCAGTGTGATAGAGCTGAAGGTTTTATCACGAGGGCTTAATATGGAATATATGTATATATAGATATAGATGTGTATATGTATCTGTTTGCATACTGGTAACAGTCATTTGTTCACACTTGTTTTATGACTCTTTTGTAGTGATTTCCTTGCATCTATTAGGCAGATTAGTAAGTAGATGCACACAATGATATATCCTTAAACTGATGGCCAAAGATAGCTTACTGACTAGTGGCTGCATAAATTTGATAATATAGTGAGGCCGTCAAAGTATATGTATTATTTCTAATTTATGATATATTTCATTAGCTGAAGAACCCTCACAACATTATGTATATATTGCAATTGTTGAAACACTTTGTATCAATCCTAAGTATAGGAATGTGAAGTAATCTAGCAACATGAGAGTAAGTAACACATACAAGTTTACAAGGCATTAAGGCAACTGTTGAGGTAGCAGATGAAACTGTAGTGAAGGCAGTTTAAAATACTATCTTAGAGAACTGGTTGTGAAAGCTTGGACATCGAGTCACATGTTGTGAAAGGACTGGACCTCAACATATAATGCCAAAAAAGTTGGTAAACAATTGGTTGTAATGCAAATGTTGGCCTTTTTGTTTATCGTATATTGTTAAATCTTGTTCATTGTTTTTGCTCTAAAATTGGTTCTCTTTTTACTAATTTTATTTACACTAAAATTACTAAAATTGCATCTTGTTCATTGTTTTTACTAATTACTAATTGTTTTTACTAAAATTGGTCGTAATGCACATGTACATCTTCTGTGTCTACCTTGTGCTAGTCTCAACTAATATCAAATCAAGCATAGCTTAGACAACACTAATTAACTGTCAGGTACTGGCCTACAGCCTACTGCATACATACTGAAAAATCAAACCAAATCCTACAAAGGAACCAAAAGAATTCCTACATTGTGTCCGTATCAAAGTTTCCCAAAATATTACAATATTTTCTGTTGGAACAACATATACTTCATGATTTGGAGAGCAGAAAACGTCAAGAAGGAAGATAAACACTAAATAAGAGAAAGCAACATGCTCTATTATTCAACACTGGCTATATTATTTCTTAAATATTAGCCACCATGCTATGGTTCCAAATGTTCTAACCTCTCTAATCTTTTCCTCTTTTATTTATGCCATATTTGCTTCATATTAGAAACGTATCAAAATTTGAATGATGAATAATTAATTTGTATGAGCCTGAAATTGCAAGTGCATTATTTTGCAGATGTTGTTCTAATATCTGATCTGAGTATCTGACTTTGAGATGTCGCTTTTCATTAATGCTAGTTTTGAAATTTTAGTGGGTTTCTGGAATATTGTTTTTCATTTTACTTAATGAGTATTATTGTCCAATTTTTTATGCCTATATTGCAAAATATATGTGTACTGTAGGTTTGCAAGTTTTTGGAGGTTTCTAGATTATCATTTTCCCCAGAGTACGGTCCCAAGCAAAAAGAAGATTATGTGATGGTAAATCATTTATCAACAATTTCAGATGATGAGGATAACAGGACATGTTATCCATGCCAATGGTTCAATTGCTGTAACGACAACTGGCAAAAGGTTTGAAAATCTAATTTATAGTCATCATTGTGAGCTCTAGTATACAAGGGATGTGTGTGACATCTTGCATTGAGCTTTAAATTCTTAGAAGGGACTGTTATATTATGTGTTCTTGCATAGTCTTATATACAGTTGATAAATGTTAGGATAGAAAGATCACTGCCTGCTCATCCTACTTATGTAGGGTGCTTGGAAAATAGATTCCACTGACTTATGGTTCGCAAATTTCAAGAAAATGGTAGATCTTGCCTCCTACCAATTTCCTGTTTAAATGTTAACCCTAACCTACATCCTGTCCATTTATGCATATATTTATTGTATAGTTGTCATAAAATATACAAAATCTATTGTTTTTATTTATTTATTAATTTTGGTAACAACTCTATTGTATTTATGGTTAGACTTTATAAATTCCATCGTATGGGTTGAACAGCGAGAAACAAACTTCTGACTTTTGGTGCCCTTGAAATATGTTCATCCATTTCTATTTCTTAGTCCAAACAACTTAGACCTGATCAAGTGTTTTGAAAACACTTCCTTAGCTAATGGTAGAGTTTGTAAGAATGAATTATTATTTGAACATTTTTCCTCATATACTCTCATTCTTGCCCATATGGTCGACACTGTCTTCCTCTATTTATATTCTTTATCTTGATTCAGCATCGTCCTCTGA